>JAANSK020264328.1:0-10044 GCA_011763485.2 Isoetes engelmannii | reverse complement strand
GATATTTGTGAACCATATATGGAAATATCTGTGGACAGAAGGTTATCGTGCATGATTACACGCATAAACAATCCAAAAGAACTGGAGTCTTGCCCGAGTATGGCGATGGCACAAAAGTCCATCTTTGGCATCTGCAGCTCCTTTCCTCACCATCGACGTTCCAATGCATAAAGTTGAAGGAGATGGTCAAAATGGGAGCCACTGTTCCGCCAAAGACAAAATGATGAATCAATAGCTTCAACTGGATTCCAAAAGAATGCCATGAATTTGAATCTAAGAACTTGCAAGAGGCTGCTGCACCAAGAATAAAAGCCGATCTACAAAAGACAATGCAAAAAGGCTGGCTACAGCGAATTCTTTTTCCAAACAGAAAATAAACCAGATATTTCCTACAACCGGAGCTGGCCATGGCTCTGCCAGATTTAGAAGATGTTCCATAATGTGAAGAAGATGAGAAAGGACATGAAGGAAAGCTTGAAAAGAACGGATTAGGACAACCCAGAAGACCACACTTGGAATCGGAGGTTCTGGCGACGTGTCCTCGCCCAAATAACCCTCAGCCCAAAGTTTTCAAAGAACAACAGAAATTGAAGCTGCTTTATAAGTGTGAAGAGTAATTATTTTCACTCAAACATGCCTTATAGCATGTTGGAATACTTACCATAGTCTGTCATTCAAAATTTCCCTAAGAATTACTTATTTGGATGACACTTTCGACAATAAGCCTACCAGCTTGCATAAGGAATCTCAATCTCCAGGCTTGCTTTTTACTCTAAATGTACACATGGAGAAAAAGAGTGTGCATGCATTGGAAATAAAGCAAATCAAATTACCTTCCATTTGAACCTCAGTGATTATCATATATCCATGGACCAATCATTGCATCTGACTTGTCCATGTCGTTTGCAATAATGGTGCACAAGTAAAGGCAGCCACAACAGTTCCCTACGGAGGCCATTCCAGGAAGGAAACAAAAGTTTACAAAACAAGCATGGTCAGCCTTGTATTCCTCCCGAGTTGGTATCATGTGTTCTGTGAATGAGACAATGGTTGTCTTTACTGTATGGTCATGGGAGAACCAAGTTGCTGGTGGTAACATGTTTGCAGCTTTCACCATCCTCATTCCACTGGGTAAGGAGTTTTTGGCAGTTCAGCAGAATCAAACCCTGTTAGTATTCCTCATGGTAATGCTTCTTTGACTGTATAACCACTTTAAACTTTATGCCGAGGCCCACATTGCAACTCCATAGAGGGTCGCAAGGTCCATGAGTACCCTGAATAAGTTGGCCTCCCATAGCCAGCCCAGGAATAAAGGTGATTTGCAGTCAATGATGTCCAACTCTCCTGCCTTTGTAGAGGACACAACGAGACGACCAATAGTTTTGTCTTGTCCAAATTGACCTTTTTTCGGCAAGATTGTGCATTCTACATACAATTGCCAAAGAAACAGGTAATAAGGCGTGATCAGTCTCCTTTAGAATAAAAGATATTCTGAAGTCTTACATGTATAGAACAATGAGTTCAAGGAAATGCAATAAATCCATATTAAAGGCTGGCGTTTTTTCTCTTGATTGCTGAAAGAACATCAGCTGCAATCCATGGGAAGCTGTATAAAATTGGGAAATGAACATTCGTTTCCACCTGGCTGTATTTCTGAAACCAGTACTCATGGTACGTCACATGGTACCAGGCAGATGCTTTTGCCCCCCATATTTCCAGCCTTTGAAGATGTTGGCCAGAGATGCTTTCTCTAATACCAAGGTTGTACATCTTCAACTCCTCAATAAACTTCTCTTTATCTGGATCCTTGCCCAGTGCACTGATCTCCGAATTCTTTTCCATATCCTCAAAGATATTCCGGAAGTCACCTTGTAACATGGTATAGCTGTGCCGCACACGTTCCCGTATGTCATTCTGCTTTCTGCTGTTCTGTTTTTTGTCCAAATTTATGTATCCTGATGCAAGCTCCCCTTCAGTCTCAATCCCAAAAAGACCCATGATGTTCTGAAGCTTTGCTTCATATGAACACTTGATTTTCCATGCTTCATCTAAGAACCTCTCAAACCCTGGTACTTCTAAATGAGGATCAAAACATTCTCCAGCAAATGTTGGCCTGAGTGGTTTGAACTCGTCATACCTAACTTCCTTAGCTTCACGAAATAATATGCCTAAAATTTTCTCTGAACGATAAGTTTCTCGTTCATCCTTTTCCATAAAGTCTGGATATCTAGAAGGCCTGAGATCATAAGGCATAACAACATGCTCACCAGTCTTAGATGCATCTACAGCCATGGCAGCAAGTTCTGCAAGATGTTTGCATTTCCCATCAAATGCCCCAACGGGGCTCAGATCTGCATGCGCAACATGAGCATTACAAATTTTCCCTAACTTATCCATCACCATGTATTGTGTAAAAAACTTAGTCATGTCCTGCAGGCAAGAAATGGCTGTTGTCAGTCCTTCAATCTAGCAGAGATATTATATAAGGTATCATATTAGTACGGATTAAAAGGAGGTCAAGAGTTAGAAACAAACAATTAATTCAAACCTGTGTTCTAACATCTCTATGTAAATGTTTAGCATCCCGTTTCTTGTAGTCCATGGGCTCTGAACTCTCTCCATTTGCTGGTAAGAAATCTTTATCCCAGCAAACAAAGTATACATCACCATCGAGATCACTACCAGATGCTTCATCCTGATGCGGGCGTGGCCCTAGCTGTGGAAGAACAAGGCAATCAATCATATGGTATAATTCCGGAACGTCAACAGCTTCTAAGACCCTGACATCTCCCGGATGCAGACAAGGATTCTTTGCCATCACAACTTTACCAGTAATAACGCATAGGGGCACATCACTTGTATGGATATCAGGGCGAGATACCCGTATAAAACATTGGCCATAAGCAAGAAGTGATGCCTCATCTAAACATCCCAATAAACACCTGCCTGATGGTAAGAAAATTCTGGCTTTGTACGTCAGTTCCTGTAGCTGCCCAGCTCGAATGGCAATAAGTAAATTTCTCAAGTGTGGCTCGCAAAGTGGATCAAAGCCTACCGAAAGCATGGTCACAGCCATATGTTCTGTACCGCCTTGGCAACTCAAAGCTAAAAATTCTCTTGCCAACTCTTTATCTGAAAAGATACCATTTAGGCATTGCACCATTTGCCTTTGTAAGTTGAGGAAGACATGGTCGTCTATGCCTAGAGTGGATAAAAGGATAATAATCTGACGATTCAGAAATGATGGAATGTATTTAGTCCATGAAATCACTTCTAGATCAGTATGATCTGAGCTAAACTTTTTCATGCTTGGTCGAAGTGCCAGCTTTGCATTGCTATTTTCATCAATACTCCATCTGGCGACCACACCTTTATACCCGGCGTACCGAATTTGATATGCCGACGGTTCACCTTTTAGTTTCAAAATCCTTGAAACTTCCATAGCAAGGTCAGGTGAAACTTTGCCAATCCCATCCGAAAAATTATAACCTGAATGCTCAATGTCAGGGAGGTGGCAAATTTGTTCCTCTGCAACTTTAACAGTTTTTATGGTGGCAGAGAAGCACTGTCCCATTCTTGCAGCATACTTTGCCACATTTCTGGAGGGAAATGTTCCCATCCACTTCTGAATGTGAGACACACCTACATGCCCAACCCCAGCAAAGAACCACGCAGAATGGTCTTTCAGCTGATTGGCTGAGAATGCCAAAAACAAGTATTTCCTTCCACATAATTCAAAACCACTATTCAAGAGGGACAAAATCCTACTGTAGATGGCACTTCTTATAATCCAATTTTTGTCATTCGAATTCTTGTTTTCCCTAACAAAGGATGAAATAGGCACAGACATCGCATTATCTAATTGCTGCATATTTTCATCTAAGAAGGTGACCCGTAAGAAGCGGTCACCACACCAATGGAAATGTCTAACTACTCTGTTTGACACCTCAATTTCTGGTGGCAAACAATAGGCTTTTGTTGGTGTGATGATGATACGATGAATGAGCATGTTCTCTTCATCAGCTTTTTGCTCCTCAACGTCCACAGGTGCAATAAATTTTCCAAGCGCTTCTTGTAGCATTTTATAAGCATCTTCAACAACATTATTCCACTTGAACATATGCTTCAATGCGGACACAGATCTACTTAGGGGTGTCACGTTAGGATCAAGCAGCTTATAAAAGTTATCGCACATAGAAGTAGGCAAGAGTATGCCACGATGAACAAGTGCATTTAAAAGAAACTCAATTTCAAAGGGAACTTCCCTGTTCAAAGCCAACAGAAGGATATTATCAGATCCACAATCAACAATCACTATTCAGAAAATAGAAGCAGTTAAACATATACGGAGCTACATACATCTGAAACTGTTACTTCACAGAATAAATACAGAGTGCTAAGAAGTTAAGAGTGCTAATCTTAATTCCAAACAATTTAGCATAAATGAGTAAGATTTTAGATCACAATAGTCATCTTTATGCAGATCGTAGAAATAAACTTCTAGGCTCACTTCATTCCTTGTGCATAACAAACAAAGAATAGAGCTTATTCCTTGTGCATAACAAACAAAGGATAGAGCTTGTATGTACAGATATGAAATCTATATTTATAATGTTGTAAAATTGGCCGAAATATCTGAGGGTACTTAAGGAACTAAATCTAACATAATTTGGATTTAATTTGCTCGTGGAATGTGCATACAGCACTAAGCCGTTTCCAAAACCCCTCTGAAGATCTTAGAGAATGGTTTGAATTCCGTAGCATGCCGACAAAGAAGAAGGAATGAATAAGCACTTCCAGACTAAAAATAAGGTTGTTAAGATGGCAGTATTTGGTATAGTGCTGGCATTAGCAGCATCAAACTAAAGAAGGAAAAGGTATCATACATAAAACTTGGATCTCCAATTCTTAGACAACCCAGAAGAGAGAAGATATTTCCGTACGAGATATTTCCCTATGTGTTATGACATCAACATAATAAGGTATCTAAACTAGATAGATGTATAAACATAAGAAAGATTGTAATGAAACCAAACATTTATACCTGTTACGTTGGATGGTAAAGAACCATTGAAAAGTATTTGAAGCGCATTTAAGGTCGTATTGAATCTTGAGATCAAGTGGTAAGCATTTATTTCTAGGTCGGCAGGAAATAAATTGGCGTAGCTGATCAACAACCCTCCGAAACACTGTCCTCTTTGAAGGTGATACACGAATGTGATAAGCCAAGCATCTGCCAAGACACCTGTTCAACGTGAAATCCACAGTCCTTATCCAGGGGTCATCATCATCAGCAACTGTTGCATTTTCAGATACATCATAAACAGTTCCATCAGAAATCCGGTACCATATCCACGGAGGCCTATGAAACTCAATGAGAAAGGACAATGAGGAAGCTTCACCACGGCCACACTTGGTTTCTAAGACATTTTTCAGATCTCTTGCAAGCAACTCCAGCTTAAACTCGCAATGTGTCCATGCTTCCCCATCTGCAGACGATCTTGTGCAAAATGCAGCATCATGCCTAAAAAGCATACGTATCTTCCTCCGTTGAAAATCAACCTCAAAAGTCGCTTTTATGCTAGTAGGATCCCAGTTCACCAAGAACTCTGTTGAGCTGATCATGACCCCTATTCTCATGGAAATAGCATGAAGCTGCAAGATATGCGTCATGTTTGGTATTCTTGAGGGATCTATGGCTTTCACTTTTAGTGAAATGCCTCTAAACTCTAACCGATTCTTTCCAGCCATCTTCAAAAGTGCATCAGCAGCACCAGGAGTTGCAAAGTGTATAAAGGCATGGACAGGAAAATCTTTTGTTGACAGCTTATGCTCTGGCCGTTCAGAAGATTCCCTTGTTAATATCATCCAATCATGTATGCAAGGGAAGGTGGTTTTAAGTCTACACCTCAAGATGAGACCAAATCTGCTCTGCAAATCCTGAACAATCTCATCCACTGTGACATCACGTGGAAACACACCAACACATATCTGCGCCATAGTCTGCAAAGCCACGTATTATTTTTCGATTGAATAAGAGCAACCAAAAATTACAACACTACTTAGTAAGTACAACCAGCCAAATGTTCAATCTTCAAAGGATAAACTAATTCACTTCAAAAAGGGTGATTATATTTAGAAGGGACATTTTTCACTCACGATCCTCGTATGTGAACTTCCTCTTTCAAAGAGACAAACGTCGTCAATTCAACCCATAATAACAACTGGTTCTCTGTTAGCTTTTGTAACTTTTATATCCATTCAACCAGTATAAGATAGGTATTTCAACAATTCCAATAAAGGGCACGCCTTTGTCACCAATGATACTTCATCATTATGAAAATCTTGCCATGCTTCGAGACTAGTAAATTGCCCACCTTCAGTGGGCAGTCCTTGTGATTGTAAACCGAGAATGTAACAAATAGTTGAAGAATAGCATTAGCATTAGACAATAAAAATTTTATTCTATTCTATTCTATTCTATTCTTTTCTTTTCTTCCTTTTTTGTTTTTTAGGTCCCATCATGCCATGCAGTTTTTGAAAAGAACAACAATTGTACATGTAACAAATTTTTAGTTTGGAGTTTTGAATTGTTTCATTGAAAATGAATGTCTCTTCTTCCTTTTATTTCACAGTTTTTGTATGTCAGATACACCGCTTGCCATAGGTTCTCCCATTCTTGAACTATAGGAGCTACAACGGAACCAATTGTCCTGAGCATTTTACTTCTGCCAGAACTAATTCAGATTATAGAATGGTTGTAAAATCAAGTGTGCTGCATTGCATTCACGAAAATGGCCTGTACTTTTAAACGATGACAACGTATTTGCAGATTTATAAAACATATCATAACGAATTTGCATTTATGTTTTCAACCATAACTACTGCATTCTGACCATGTAGCCTTGTTTCACAGTTTTTGGATGTCAGATACATCTCCAAGACCTTCTGAAGGAGCCCAGTCATAGTCATCAATTATTGAGAAACAAAACCAATCCAGTAATCCTAATCTTAGCACTCCTAACCTTACAGGAAAAGGCTGAAAAGCTTATGATAGAGTAACAAACCTTCATAAAGGGCAAAGCTGGCTATGCCATCATGTGATAATTTCCCCACAGCAGAATCATGCTTATCCTGAACAATCCTCAAGGCATACAAAGCTTTACGGCAAAACCCTACTGTGTGCTGCATAGCATTTACGAAAATAACATGTATTTTTTAACAAAGACCCGTGTTTGCAGATTTATGAAGCATCTTATAACAAATTTGCATTTATGTTTTCAACCGAATCTATTGTGTGCTGACCGTATATCCGTGTTTCACAGTTTTTGCTGCATATAGTGTACTATGTAGTTTGTTTTAGATCATGGAATGGGTGTAAAATCAAGTGTGCTGCATTGCATTCACAAAAATAGACTGTATTTTTACTCATAACAATTTTAGCAACCCATGTGGCACATGCATCTCTTCTTCCGTTTGTTTTACAGTTTTTGCATGTCAGATAAACCGCTTGCGATCTCCCATTCTTGAACTAAAGGAGCTACAACGGAACCCATTGTCCTGAGCATTTTGCCTACTGACCATGTAGAATGTTTCAGATTATAGAATGGCTGTAAAATCACGTGTGCTGCATTGCATTCACAAAAATAGCCTGAATTTTTAAAGAACGACCATGTATTTGCAGATTTATGAAGCATCTCATAACAAATTTGCATTTAAGTTTTCAACCAAAACTACTGCGTGCTGACCATGTAGTCTTGTTTCACAGTTTTTGGAAAGTTTTGAGTGCTTTATCATAAAAGGGCTTACCGAGATCATGTGCCTGCTTGAAAGAATTGGCCGCTGAGCAGAAGCTCAGCAGAATTTGCTTGAAACCATAGCCAACGGATCTCCAAAAAATAGCCAACGGGGCTCCAAAGATGTGCAAATGGCCGCTGACCAGAAGTTGCTTGAATGCTGGGTTAACGCTTCTTCAGGATAAAAATAAGAACGGCAGAAAGCAAAGGGCTTGAAAGATTCGAAAAGGGAGGAAGCAAACCTGGAAATCAAATATGCATCAAAAACACTCAACCCCAACGTGCTGCCAGATCCGTAGAAGTAAAACCTTCTGTCCTCATATGGTCATCGCCGACAGCAGTCCTGGCAAGCACCTGAGGGATCCAAAAACTATTGCCATATGGCGGAGTTCTTGCACCTTTCGGGCATGTAACATTATGCCCTCTTGTTCCGGAACGGCCATGGTTGCGCGGACATGAACTGCATAGCTCTCTATCTCAGGGTGCCGTATTCATGAAAAGAAGGACAACGCCCCGTGAGACCATTGTTACTCGATGACCTAATAGAATTCGCATATAACACGTCATCGAAAAAATGCTGAAAGTTTTGTGGCTTTTTATGCTGCCACGTGGTATTTGTGATGCAAACATTGTGCCTTCTTATATTGCCACGTGGCAATTTGATCAGTAAAACTTTATAATAAAGGATGAGTTCCAGCTAATTCAAAGGTTTAAGTTTTCCATTTCCATTTAATTTGATGGATAGCACGGCAGACTGTAAAACACGTTATATGCAACTCGAAGAAAACATGAAATCTACCTTATTGCGATCGGGATAAAATGTAGCTAAGTACGCAGACCTTATTACGTTGCAGGCTAGAAATTATCAAGCTTTTGCATTTAAAAAGAGTGAAAGTGTTTGGATGCACCTTGTCACAGAGTACGCCGAAGGTAGATGACTTCAGTATCTAACTGAGGACAACGAACAACGAAGATCATTTCTTCCGCTAGCAGGGTAATTGTGAAGTAAAGTGAAGTGTATGCGCGAATTGAATACGTCTGATACGGGGAAAATAAAGGTGGTATGGTTTGTTTGATTTTTTTTGGACAGATGAAGGGGCATCTTGGCTTAAGGGTGCGAAAAAAAATTTAGGTCTACCAGATAATTTACCGTATGCCGGATATAGTATATAATATGATACAAGTTTATCGGATTTTACATTAAACTATGTTTTTTCTACCGGAATTTCCCCGGCATCCAAACTTTTAGACCGGATTTTTTAAAACACATTCGGATTTTTAGGAGACTTAACTCCATATTTTTCGCAGCCTTATTGGAAAATAGAGGGGCATATTGGACTAATCGACCAATGAAGATTTGATGTGACAATAGTAATACCCTAGGGATGGAATTGGCATAATGGACGGAGGCTCATCCAATGAAGATTGGGGATTTTTGTGTGATAATGTTAAGCCACTGGCACGTGTGACAAGAGCCCGGCTTCAACCCAAGAAAAGCTTCCCAGGTTGATGGAAGAAATTTAACTGGATATGCATTTGAATGCTCTTTATTCTATATCGGATCCATGTTTCTACGTATTATCGGAGATTTTGGACGAATTTAGTAATCTTTTAGTATACACGAATGACCTTTTGGTCAAAAATCAGGCGCCGCACGCGTCCCCTTGTTTCCATGCCAGGAATGTCGACCAAAAGGTCCTTGCTATAATGTGGGAAGAAGGGACGTTCAATTCTTGGAGCAGAGCAGCAATAAAGATATGTCGGAATGCAAGTAACAATGAGTAGAATGCAAGTAAAAGAGCAGAATGGAGGGTAATCATCCCAGATTGCAAGTAAAATAGCCATGTCTTCTCGGAATGCACGCAAAACAGGGATGGCAGTGATGAGCACAAGATTTTTGGTTTGAAACTTGCCACATGGCATGATCTGATTAGCGCAGGGGAAGAATTGAATGTACCTAGTTTTTACGTTTATAGGTTTTGTGGATTGATCCGAAATTTGTAGTACTTGTAATAGCGAAGAGCAAGGAAAGAGAGTGAAGGTCATGGCATCCTCAAACAAGTCTCAATGCGAAGATGTGATTTCTCAAGTGATTGAATGTGTTAGGGCCTTAAGATATGACAAGACTGTCTGTTACGAGTTGCTCGAACACTTTACAAAGCTTTCATCCCGTAATCACACCATTACACTCAACACCTTAAAATTAAATCCCCCTTAAAACCCCCTTTGGTTTGGGTGCATATTCACA
>JAANSK020264306.1:0-12102 GCA_011763485.2 Isoetes engelmannii | reverse complement strand
TAAGTTGATCCTCTAGCTCAGGATAGTAAAACAACCATTCAAGTGGTATGCACAACACTAAGAAATTTGATAACTATGTGAATAAACCTGATGCAGAAGGTTAATACAATTGCATCCAGCAATAAACTTGACTGCACCTGCACCCTATACTTTTCACTCTGGAATAAGTTGTCTCCTGGAGGAAAACTGTTGTGAGGCATCAATGATTCTCCAATCTTTGCAGCTACAAAAGCCACAGTTGATCTTTGCATGACCTCTTATGTTTGCTTTGCTTGATATAGTAAATCTATTGCTTGCCCAATTTTTCTCCTTCATATGCTCCACAAGGTCCAGCTACATATGAAGTCGAGGAAAAAACTCACTGTCTTTCTCTATTTATCCCTCGGAACTTAGAGCTGCGGTTCTAGCCCGAAAATAAGATCCCAAAACCTAACCTTGTATAGAAGAATGAGCAAAAAATATCATCACGTACCCATTTAGCTGCAAATATCATCTCTGCTGCAACCATCTCTTACAGACAAAACCGTGCACTCCTGATGTAAAAACATTTTTCCGGTAAGTGCAAGATTACTGATGGGCAAATAAGATTGCTACCTCAAAAACTAATAGAGAGAGTGAGGCGCTTACCTGCAAAAATCCGAGGCGCTATCGGATCTGAACTTTCCATGTTTTTGTTGCATACAGAGTCGCACCACACTACTCGGCCGAATTTTCACAGAACCCCTAAAAAAAGGGCAAAAAGGGGAACAGCTCGTCCTCAAATCTTGACCATAGAATAATGCCACGTGGCAAAATCCTGACCCTCCATCCGTGTTGATGGAGGACAGACATACGCCAAAACATTATAATATAAGATGAAATGTGCATAATATGTCTCTCTTTTTTTATATGTAGGGTTTGTATAATTCTTAATGGAGCCAAGCCCTAATTTGTTGTCCTAATAATTGAATTTTACAAGTGGTATTATACATTACCTTTCCAATTTTTTTACTTAATGTAGAATATACAAGCAGTATCTTGGGGCGACAATCAAGCAAAAGATTTCTTTGTGTTGTTACTAGACATACTTTTCAAGAAATAAAATAGAATAGAAAATATACGGCAAAACTGTGAAATACCCTTACGTTTTGCTAAAATTGTCCAAATGCCCCTAGTTTTGTGGGTATTTTTATGGAAATGATCGTAACACTTTTGCAATGATCCAAAAAGAATGTGTTCTTCAGATGCATTGCAGAGGAGGATGAGATCTTTCCATCAAATCTAAGATCACCTAAATCGGAGTCCGAAATCACAAGTTATGTGATTTTTAATACACAAAATTTTCGTAAGAATTTAGAAGGGATTTAGCAGACCATAACTTAAAATTGTGGACTCTGATTCCAGTGATCTTGGCTTTAATGGAAAGATCTCAACCTCTTCTATACATTTTTATTTGGATCATTGGAAAAGAGTTAAGCTTATTTTCATAAAAATACCCCAAAAACGAGGGGCATTTGGACAATTTTAGCAAAACATAAGGGTATTTCACAGTTTTTCCCTAGAATAGAATAGATTTTTTAAGGGCGGAGACCAATATGTCATGGAACCCATACAATAGGATAACCAACCCAGAAACATCATCAAACATAATGAAAATGTTTTAAAGCTTGGGCAAAACCCAGATGAAACTATGACTCGGCCCTTAGGCTAGACAATCAAATCAGATTTTAAATTCTATGTAATATGTCGTTCATGTTATCTAAACATAACCAAACCAATGGTTGGATGGCCAGTGGTCTAGAGTAATCATTGTACCTCCACGATAAACTGCCGACTTCTTTTGGATCCGCGCTTCTCTCATTTTGCATAACTCATCTCCACGTGTGCAAAGTAGAGGAGAGTTGTCTTCTTGTACTAAGAACTTGGTACCTTTAAGATGATTGTCATGTTGAAGAATATGGAGTCGACTGAGTGCATCTTGGAATCGTACCAGAAGATGGCGAGACGATCAGGTCTGATGGCTCGTACCCAACAAGCAGAGACTACTCTATCAACATGTACATGTATGACATTAATCAAAATATGAAAAGCCTCATCCAAATCGGAGTGAATGCCTGATGTCGTCTTTGCAAGCCCTATAATCCGCAGATTGAGAGCTCGAGCATCCATGCCATGATCTTGCTCATCCCTTGGATGTGCATGTTCTTGTGCCATTGTACCTTCTGGTGGAGAAGTTTGCGCTCCCATCTCAACTCCCACCACAACTACTGCCTCTGAAGTTTGCACTGGGACATCCACTGTCAGTATAGAGTTCTGACCATTATAGTCAGTAACTGAGATAAGAACTAACTGTAAGAGTTGTGCCCATGTCCAAAGGGACATTGTCATAGATGTGCCGTTCAAGCAGCCGGTCTCTGAATATGACCGTGTAATGTAGGGAGAAATGTTGGACCTAAGCATCTAAAACAAGAATAAGGTCATGATGCTGCTATGAATCAAGAAATAGCACTTGGGAAGATCCGCAGTTAAAATTCTTTGTCTATTTAAGTAATAATGGTAGCACAAGTGGCCAGCAGATATGAGTAACTACAAGCAATCAAATTCTATTCAAAAGACTAGTGCATAGCATTGCTTTAGCACGTAGAGCTTAAGAGTTTTTGTCATTGTGGATTGTGTGGGATAGAGCAGCCAGTGTGCAATGCCTGTTGTTCGGTAATATGTATCCTTCAGTTTGTGGAATTTAGACTCGTTTATGAAGGACCTACCATTGACTGTGACCTTCGAGTTGAAACTTCTGAATTCTTCGTACGTAGGCAGCTGTATCCTCTTCTTTTGGCAGAATTCATTTAAAATTGCTTGGTTGGTTGCTAATTGTTGCTAAGTCACGGTAGTCATTAAGTGAAGTTAGTTCCCCTAACTGACCTTAAAATGATTAGGCCATTGGGGACAATCTTATTGAAGATGTGGATTAAAGAGGTAGCTTGCCACGTTAACGCATGTTTTGATTGCAACCACCTTCCAAGAAGGTTGAATCAAACGTGGCAAGAAGTCTTATTATTAGTTAGATTTAAGGTGAAATGTTTGTCCTCGTGTTAACTTTAAATATATACTTGTCATCAACATTTATTAGGGCCAAGCCAAGTGGATACGCTAGAATCGTAGGAAAAATAACATGCTTATAGCATAAACATGGCATTTCTTCAAATAAGGTAGCATAGAAAACAAATCTGCAATTGGTGTGGATCTCTCCTCGTCTTTTTATCTTCGAAGCAATGTTTCCCATCTTCACCATTGCAGTCAAAAATTCCCCAAATAAATCATCCTCGTCCATTTCATACTCTAGAAGTTTGGAGGCATCATGTTGTAGAACATGGTCAGAGTTTAGAAGCCCTCTCTTTTCTTGCACGTTCTTATAATAATTGCTATCAAATTGGAGAGGAGTGAAAAAATCTAGAGTAACGTGATCTAGAGTAAAGTTGCATTGCCATTGCCATCTTGAGGACATGGTTGCTTAAGTTGAGCCAAAAATTGAGCATCAATGTTGGGATCCGCCCTTCTTGTACTTTGGAAGTTGTAGAGGCATTGAGTGATGCTAGCATACCTTGCCTTGCAAATGGTGTGAGATTCTGAGAGCATGACCATGTCTTGGACACATACGCTTTTACCCAAATTTTGTAACAAGTTGAGAGAAGGTAGAGTTGGGCGCAGAAATCCCTATTAGCTATACCCAAATACCTACCAATACAATACTATGTCGAGCAGCAATGGCCGAGATATTGGCACATGATACTACTTGAGGGCCTTCATGCTCCAATGAACTTTTGATGGCATCTATGCTACAAACCCAACGAGAAAGTTCCTATTTGGGTTGGTGGTTTCTTTTCTCCTTTCACTCATGGAGTGTCATACAAAACGGACTCATCATAATCCTAACAAGAACAAAAAATCAATGTAACATATAATAAAAATCCCAATGTTTCAAATGGTACAACATCAACAAATTGTATACATTAACAAAACAGTTGTGAAAATGCATCCTAAGACAAAAAATCAATGTAACACATAATCAAAATCTCAATGTTTCAACTGGTACAACATCAACAAATTGTATACATTTACAAAACAATTGTGGAAATGCATCTTGAGAAGGAAGAAAGGCCCCAGTGCAAGGGTTGGCGTTTATAACCACATTGCAAACAATGAGCTCTGCTTGAGGGCAGGGTGGCCCTTAAGGACGAAACTTCACCAAAAGTTTTTTTTCTTAAGGAATTAAAAAATTACAAACTATGGATTAGTAGGGTTCGTTATAGATGAAATAAATAAAATTAACCAACTTTTCTACAAACAAATCTCACTCCACTTGAAAAATTTACCACGTCCACTAAGTTGCACAACTGTGGATTCGCCTTATATTCTATCCTCCTTTTAGATAAGATAAGATAAGATAAGATAAGATAAGATAAGATAAGATAAGATAAGATAAGATAAGATAAGATAAGACAAGACAAGACAAGGATGTCACGCCACATAGGGAGCGTCCAATCGGACGTGACGGCAATACAAGGGACTGAAGTCCGAGAAACAATCAAACCAAAGAGGGATCATGCCCTCCTCCCAAGAAAAAACATTTCAGTTTTGTACATGCTTAGCATTTGCTATTTACCCAGATACATATACTAAGAGAAGAATCGCAGACTATGCTGCTACCAACCATGGATTCCAAGGCTAGGTATCACGGATTATTGCTTGTCACGCTCTGTACACGGCCCATTTCTTCTGCGCTCGTGCCTCCCTGACCTTGCAAAGTTCTTCGTGTCGGTGAGATAGCTGCAGAGGAGTTAGATCTTCCTGGACCGAGAAATGTGTGCCACTGAGGTGATTACCATGCTTCAACACTGACAACCTGTCACGTGATGTATGAAACTGCACCAGAATGTGGCGTGGACGATCCAGTCTCTGTGCTCCTACACGTCTAGCTGAAATAACTCTCGGAACTTGGATGTTCATAATCCATGAAAAATATCTCTGCCTCCTCTATGCCCGTCCCTGCACCTGTCTCAGGTAGGCCCACTATCAGCAGATTTAAGATCCCTTGCTTGTTCTGGAATGTCCTGGACGGAGATGCTAAGGTCCTCCTGCATTTGTGTAGCCACATCTATTGCGGACGGGCTTGCATGTCTGTCTGAACAACTATATCCACCATGGGGGCATGTACAGGCTGGTGGCCAAGAGCATTTGTGGCGGCATTTTGGGGAGCATTTGTGGCAGCATTTTGGGGGCAGACTGCAAATATGCTTCCAAAAGAAACAGCAACACAAGCATCACCTGCCTCCAATCCTCTATGAGAATCTGAGCTGTGGTATCGGTGTAGGTGGTGGTCTTAAGCAGCTTAAACGTGGAAGCTATTGTGTCGATATCAATCTTAGGAGGTGGCAGGGATCCATCAGAAGTGGGCAGGAGATGGGATACCTTGAGAGCAGGCGGGACTGTTGGGAAAGCTTGGCCTTTCTTGCTTGCTCCTTAGCTTTGCGGGCCATAAGTAAGGGCTAGAATGTAGGGTCTGTAGCAGGCAGTAAGGAAGGTAAGCATGCAGTAAGGGAGGTAATCAGCAACCTGACGAAATTGGGGGAAAGGAAAATGCGCAGATCAGGCTGAGGGAGAACACCAAAGGAACAATTGGCACAGCTAATACAGAAGGAAAGGGTCTCAAGGGCACCTGCATGAAGGTTGCAGAATCCAAGAGAAAAAAAACTCAAGAGCCTAGTCCTAACCGAACCTGGTATCGAAACTTGGGTGGTGCAATCGGGCTGCTCAAAGATGTCGTTGATGCCAAAATTGAAGGGACCCTTCCTGATGCAGACACCTCGCTGATGCTAAATTGGCTCTTTCTGGGATAGAACTTGATAGAACTTGATATTTCTATTTGATAGAACTTGATATTTCTGTTTTAATGTTGCCAAAACTATCTTATCATGAGACATAATTCTTTATTTCATGCCTTGATTTATTATGTCAATATCCTGTCATTAATTATAGCAGTGCATACTCACTATGTATGTAGTCGTGCTTTCCTTGAAACTTCCTGAACTTTTAAGCCTATTTCCCCATTTTTTCCATAAACTACACTATTAATGAGAAGAAAGATTAAGACCTTTGTAGTTAAAAAACATTTTAACATAGATGTCCTTCTTGCTTTATATCAGCTGTATTTCTTACTCAAGAAAGCCTAGCAAATCTAATTAGAATACAAGTTGATAAACATTCCACTAAAAAGATTTCGATAAACCTTCCATTAAGCATGTTTAAGACCTCAGATTGTACATCCTTAGCAAGCCTATTTAAGATGCGAGGTTTCTTTTAGTAATAAGCTTAAAATTGGAAAACTTACTTCAGTATCATGCTTCCAAATCCATTGTTTATTGTGCTCCAAATGAACACATGAGTACATATTCAAAAAATAGAAAGCGTGAGAGTTTTACCTACCAACCACTTGTAAAATTCAACGAGAGCACTGTTTTTCAATGTTATTAAGCTCTTGTGTAACCCTGTCAATTCACATCCCAGATGCTGGACTTAAAATGGGCACATAACATGATGCTGGACTTAAAATGATACGGGACAAAGGAGCAGCATTATTAACGAGCATATCAAAATGGATGAAATGTTACACTTCTATTACTTTATATGAGGTTCTCCTCCATGTATAAGAAGACATGGACTTCATTTTGGACAGAAGCATTCAATGATTTAAAACAATTTTTCAAGCTTGCAAACAATCCTCATATGGTACTCTATTACGCTGCCTTACCCTTTCACAATTGTGCTCAGATCGTTACAGGAGTGATGGTTATTTCTATACTTAGTTGACCGTGTAGAAGAGCCTTTGGTGTTGATATCCTTGATAAGAAGAGTTTGACTTGCTTTCCTTTATGTTTTTCTTTTGTAATACCTAGTGCTTTAATTTATTGCCTTTTCAATTTAGAACTCTGATGCTCCTTTCTGGCATTTTTACCATGGCCACAACTCGAGGTTTCAGTTTTTTCCATATGGTAAGGATTGTGGCATCTGCAAATATCTCTGTAAGCTAAGCATAAAATGTGTCAAGTAAAGTTGTTTCCACGCAGTTTGAATACTATGTCTTTGGTATATATGATTGCGCCCGGTCTTGGTGCCTCTGTAAGACAAGTAAAGGACTAAAACGTTATAGTAATCAGAATTAATTTATTGTTTTTTATTGCATTTGATGATTTACTTCTGTATTTCCAGTACTCATATTTCAAATGAATTGGGAGCTGGTCATCCTGTTGCATCTTGCTTAGCTGTCTATGTGGTATTAAGTCTTGCTATCATGGATGCTATTTTTGCTTCCACCACTCTGTTTTCGCTACGAAGTCGTAGGTTGGACATTTAGCAATGAAACTATGTGGCAAAGCTTGTGCCATTTATTGCCTGCACAGCTATGATAGATATTGTTCAAGATGTTGTGACAGGTTAGACCCTTTCTCTCTAAGAGAGTTTGAGAGTAATTATGTTTGTGTTGATATTGCATAGGTAGAAAAAGATCAATTGGTACTCTTAGTAAGGTATAAAGCATGAAAATGGAAAGAAATCGAGATTTATGAAGCATATAGACATCTTTACGGACATCAAAGCTTCTAGTTCCCTAATAGTATTATGGCAAATGGTTTGGCTTGATTCGTTGCAGGATAGCTTCCAAAGAAAACCATTTATGGTAGCAAAGCTTTTGGCATGATTTAAAATGGAAGCTTCATGAAAACATGACAAGACAACTTCCACGAAAGACAACTTGCAATTACATCATTTTCATGAGCTCAATAGATAAGCTGCTGACTTGGGTGTGCACGTGGACGTGCCAGCCACGTCTTTATCAGATCCGGATCTATATTGAGATCAAGAAGCACGTAATTTAGCTGTAAGTGATGCTGACATTGTGCAACTCCATTTCAGACGTGGTGTAACAATTTCTTGATAATCTCCTAATCTCAGTCTTTGCTTAGGATGAATGTAATTTCTACTTTATTGTAGAAGATTTGCTGATATTGCATGTTGATTTTTGCAGAAGGCGCACACACATACTCCTATACATGTGGCTATTATTTTCAGCCACACATATGGCTGCTTTTCGTTGATTTTGCATGTTGAATTTTGCAACCTATATACTTGCAGGTCCCTCCTTCTAGTCCCCTCCTTCTGTGCCCTTTGCAGGTAGGTATGATAGGTTTGTCCACTTTGCAGGCCAAATAGCCTTCAAAATTCCACTGGTGCATTTGTTTTGATGTTGCAACAAAGTGCCTACATCACTTCTGAAGCATGCATAAGTAGTTGGCATCCATACATCTAGAAGGAATTATTGTGTTCCTCCTCTTAGGTAGTTGTTTTGTGACACGTGTGGCCAGTGTGTTTCAAGTGATTATTCATCAGGTGGTTGTTTGTTCATGGCACGCCGTTAAGTAATCATGAAAATGCTGGCTAGAATGTATAGCCCAGTGACGATGCACTTCTTTATTTAATGGTTTCAGTTCTGAGACTGAGCACCTGATATATCAATTCTGTCTCTTGCAATAAATATGCAGCCTTATTTTTAGATGCACTCCTTGTTGTCATATGATTATAGAAGGTTGGATTTGGGGCTGAAACACATCTGATGTTTGCAATTTTTTTTGTTATGTTAGGACTTCGTATGGCTCACATGATAGTGCTTGATAACATGTAGTGAACATGGGACTAGTTTCAAATATCTATTTGAACTTCAGTCCAGAAATGTACTTGATACTTCTGTCCAGAAACAGTCTAAAATGTATTTGACACTTCTATCCAGAAATAATACATACTTCTTCAAAAATTGCTCAGACAAATTTCATACTCTTTGTCTTTTAGAAATGTAATGGTGAATGTATTGGGGTTGCATGGATTATGAAGGTAGAAATTCTGATGGCCAATTGGAGGTGAATGTATGGAGAATGGAAGTAGAGATTCTGATGGTAAATTAGAGGTGAATCAATGGTGAATCCAATCCAAGATTCACTATCATTTCTCTAAGTTTCACCACTAGTTCTCTACAATTTTCAGGGTAAAAATTCTCCATGTGGTAAAGGTGATCTATGGGTGAATGCATGGTGAATACAAGGTAAATTCTCCTTTAATTTCCCATTTGGAGAATCATTTTTTTTTTGTAGTGGTATAAAGCCCCTTTGTGAAGCTTCTTCGTGAAGCATGTCTGTAAAGCTGGTGTGAAATCTTGAGCTTTGGAGCATCTTCTTTTTGAGGCCTCATCGTAAATAGAGTTTATGAATATATGAGTTGCAGATTTGTATATCTACGTCCAGATGCACATGGACGTATGTTCTTCAACTAGAAAGGCTTTTTATGTTGCACCGTTTATTTGTCTAGCTTCATTTCAGTCTCTTCCGACTATAAAAGCTGATTGTTGCTGCAAAGGTTAACTCACTTGTCGTCAAATTCTTGGAGAAAGTTTGCCATCTGCACAAGCTGTGAGCACAACATCTACCACAAAAGGAACGGTAGCCATAAGCTCCCAAGCAGGTAATTGTAGTATGATTGTAAGATCATCATTTTCAGTAAGGCCACTGGAAGTGCTCGAGCTACTGCTAGGCGAAGACAAAGTATTGCTCCCTGGCTTATTCATTCTTTTAAACATCATGTTAAGCAACATGTTAGCTATTTGATGCACTGGGTTTCCACGAGCAAAGCTCGAAAGAGTGGATGCACTGCATGTTTGGTTTTGTGTGTACACGCATTTAACTTTGGAAAGCAATCCAATGAAACATGATGTGCATTAGCAGGGTCCTGTTGTTATTTTTGGAGTTTTGTGAAATGGAAGGGCCACATTACTTGCTTCTGATTCCATAGTTTGACATGTATATGTACCTGTATTGTGTACCTGTATAGAAACTTATACAGGGAGCATCCTCTTATACATGGGTGTGATGTGGAAATTCTACGTCCTTGATCTGGCATATTTATGGCATTATTCCTGGATTCAATGATCTAGAAAAAACAATAAGGAGTGAGCCATCTCTTATAGGAAGGTAGGTAGGTTGCATAACTTTTATGCTATTTTTGAGGTCAATCAATATGTTTAACTTCCATTTATTTTTATAAAGGAAGATACATACGTGGAAGCAAGATCAACTATTGTCCAAATTAGGACATTCAACTTTCCATACATAAAATTGCTTGCTATAAATTTAATAGACACGACCTTAAGATGGAAGTACTTTTTAGATAAGTACCAAGAGGTCATTGGTACCTTATATACTATCCAGGTATACTCCACCTATTTTCTATGAACATAAGGTTTGAAGATAGCTTACGGTATCAAATGACCATGGGGGGCTCATTTACATGACCATGCCTTGCCCCTACTTAGCCAAATCTATTTCTCTTATAGACTGACAATATATCCTATAGAGTCATCAGTAGTGCTTTTTGTGTAGTTCTATTATGCTTGCCCCAATTCGTTTGGTATTGTGGAAGGGTATTCTGGCATTAGTGAGGGCTATGATTTGTGTAGTGTATCGTATAAAAAAGGGTATATTTTGCCACCTGAGAGGAGCTTAATTGGCTTAAAGCGTGAAGTTCTAAATAGGGTTGCCATGGATAGAAATTTTATGGTTTTTTTTTTTGCAAGGTCCGAATTTGGAAACCCGGGTGAAGGATTCCGGGGCAACAGCCAGGAATGCCCGTGGCCTTGATCAACTTTCGTACAACTTTTGTACAATTTCCATACATGTTCCGTACAACTATATCATATGAAACCATTGAAAGGGCATATGTCACATTAAAAAATGGAACCATTGAATTAAACCTCCAGACCCCCCAGTTGTTTATGATGATATTCACACAGGGCGTCCAGCGGTTGGCGAGGAGCCTCAAACACATACTCATGTATTTGTATACATTGCACATCACAACCTTTGGTTTCATGTTGTATTTGGCACTGACAGTTGACTAAAACTTACTAAAAAATGAGTCGCGCTTATTGATGCCCAAGATTGCCCAAAATTGACATCGAATGGTCCGAGCCAACCGTTGAATGCCCTGCGCAAATATCAGCATAAACAACTGGGGGATATGGGGGGTTTAATTGAATTGTTCCATTTTTTAATATGACATATGCCCTTTCAATGGTTTCATATAATATATTCATATGGAACATATATGGAAATTGTACGGAAGTTGTACGAAAGTTCATCACGGCGAGATAAAGAATCAAGGATCATATAATGATTTTCTTAAAAGCCAATAGAAAATGCCAGAATTTGGAAGATGCAGTGGAAGACGAGGATAAAGCACAAATTGAAGCCCAAACCTGTGGTCAAAACTGTGTACTTCCTACAAACAACTTAGTTTCTCCAACATAACAAATTGCATAGAAAATAGATTTTCCTGAGCATGAGAGGGTAATACTTTGTTGTGTTTCCATATTTTGAATGAATGAACAAGAAGGAATAATGACTTCAAAAATCACCAGAGGTGGAATGCCGGTTTTCGTTTGTAGTATTTTTGCTTGGAAGAATACACTGTTACAACACGTGAAATTCTTAATAACGTAATTTGAATAGTTAGTGGAGGTGAAATTCCTTATTATAATTACAAGGAATTTCACAATAATCCTAAGTATTTCACAATAACATGGTCATTACAAACTAGTAACGGGTGCCCGGCGTTGCCGGGCATAAATACAATTCTATGTTAGGAATTGAACTTAATCCCTTGCATTTATAGATGTTGCCGCTTCTTAATAGATTTGGATAATTAGTTATTTCTTCTTCTAGGTGTCCTGTCTAGCCTTAAAAGAGATTAATTTTGGGGTACTCTCATTTTTTTGTGTTGGCATGTTTTGGCTTTGAAAGTTAGACCGGATATTAAAAGAGGGGCATTGATACATAGCCATGTAGGAAATGTCCCAATGTGAACCTACATAATGGTAAGCCTCTCCTTTGGTTGTAGTTCACAAAATGCCTTTACCATGGACATAAACTAAGGGGCAGAATACAAAATATTAAGAAGACACATGTAGCATAATGTGCTTGGCATTGCCGGTCTTAGCAACAATTTGTTATGTTGGGGGGAGGGTTG
>JAANSK020264295.1:0-12102 GCA_011763485.2 Isoetes engelmannii | reverse complement strand
GAAATTAGAGAGCGCTTCCCACGAGATGAGCTATTGGAAGCTACTGCCATAGTCCACCCACGATTTTGGAGAAGGAACAGAGATTTAGAGACAGCCCCCCATCTGACGTGACATACATTTGAGCCCTCGGTTTTCTAATTGTATGGTCTAGATTTATGCCACGTTAGAAGGGGGCTGTAAAACGGAACTGTCTCCCATGAGACTCCCATGTATTTTGTGAATGATTCTACTTATAGACCAGTTTTGCTTCTGTATTTGAGCCTCATAGTTCAGAGCAACCTTTGAGAAGATATACTACATAGTCATGTAACTATCCTCTTATGGCCAAAGCATTTGATCATAAGGATCCACAACATTTTAATAGGGCTGCAGGAGATAAACAATGGCTTGATGCAATGCAGGAAGAGTATTCCATGCTTATAAAGCACGACACTTGGGAATTGGTGCCCAAGCCATAGATGTCGAGAACTGCATGTGATTGGGAACAAAAAGGTATACAGAACAAAACTAATTCAGTTGGAAGTATTCCAAAAGACAAGGTCAGTTTAGTGGCTAAACACTACCATAAAAAATTTGGTCTGTGGCTTTTACACCCCTCACTGGTGACCTTCATGACTTCATTGACATGGAGCAACCACTAGGCTTTCTGGCCAAGGGAGGAGGACCTTCTGTGTTGCAAACTTAAGAAAAGTCTTTATGGTCTGAAACAAGCTCCCAGGTGTTGGGCATAAAAAGATAAATGTTTTCCTATTGTTGCATGTCTGTTTAGGAGTTGAGATTTGACAACCTTTATACAAATCACGCAGAACACGTTTATTCATGATTTACTTGCTAGGTTTTAGATGCAAGATTGCAAGGTTGCTATCACACATTATGAGTCAGTGTCTTGGAGTCAACTGGAGAACCTTGACACTGTATAAACAACTGGATCACTAATCTACCTCACAATTTTTATAAAAATGTGTCCTGATTTCAACTTGCTTATGTTTCAACATGCTTCGAAATGTAACAAGGTTGACCACATGATGCTGTATATTGATTAACGGTGAGATAAAACAAGTTAAGAGTTCCTTCTCTTGAACCAACAGAATAGGTTTTGGTAGGTAATTGCTACTAGAACATTAGACCATAGCAAAAAGTATATTCCCTAGCTATCACTCACAGCCCACTAGCCTACTGGTAGTACATGCAGCAAAAAATTTCAACAGACCACTTAGATTAGAAAGGTTGCTCTAGAACATTACAAATGAGAGAGAATGAAGTGCTTGATGAGAATCCTAGTGTCGTATAGACTGCGTAGCCTGTTACGAAAATGCCGGCATTGTAATATTAAAAAAAAAAAGTTGAGCATAATCAGAAGCCTAATAAGTACCAAATTGACTCATGGGAGAGATAGATAGATAGATAGATAGATAGATAGATAGAGATTTTCAACGTCACGCCACTAATGTGACAGCAAAACAAGGGACCGAAGTCTGAGAAATACAAAACCAAAGAGGGACGAGGCCCTCATCACAGCATAAACATTAATTAAGCTTTATAATTGTTGACAGTTTCACGTTTGCACCAAGGAACAATATATTTCACGAAGCTGGACGCTAGGACTAAGAAAAACCTAGCCATCGGTCCTGAGGCCACTGGTCACGGATGATGGCAACAACCCCCCTGTACATCGTCTATTTCTTTTGCAATCGCGCCTCTCACGCTTTACAAAGCTCTGCTCTCCGCAGAGTCAACTGAACTGGCGTAAGATCCTCCTGCATTGAGAAGCTAGTGTCCCTAAGATGGCTGCCATGCTGAAGCACATAAAGTCTGTCCTGCTGTGTTTGAAAACGAACCAAAATATGGCGCGGCCGATCTGGCATTTGAGCTCCAACCTTATGTGCTGTCTCAACTCCCGGGAGAGAGATATGCATGGTGTCCGTGAAGAAGCGCACGGCCTTAAATGATGACAGCCTGACACAAGAATGATATTTTATTATAAGTCCAACTTGAGTTAGCGAATCCTCATTTGAATTCAATGTCTTTCTTTTGTTCTTTTCATTGATTTGATATGAAATCCTGGAAAATACTATAAGAGAAGTGGGTGCTACAATTTATTTAACACCTCGAAGATGCACTTCCATATAATTATATATGTAAAGGGGGATATCCCATCTGCATTCGTAGAAAAACACCCCCCCATATACCAATCTTTAAAACTAAATTTAAACTCCAAAAACATACAAAAACACTTCAAATGTCTATATACCTCTTCGTATACGTACCTCTTTTGTTCGTATATGTAGTTGCATAAGAATTTTAGCATCCAATTTGGCATTGATGAATTGGGCTTAGCACTGCCATATCGTAACTTCTTTAAAGACTCATTACAACACAATGGATTGAATTTATGTTTCTCTGAGAAATTGGAGTTAGAATGCAAGCCCTTTGTGCTTACGATGAGCCTGCAAGCTTTTTGTGCTTACAATGATTTATGGCATTTTTTATTATGCTGTCAAGGTCATGGTATCACACATAATATTGTATATTTGTAGTAAGACATTGGGGTTTAGTTTATTTCTCTTGTGACCAAAACAAGCACCTTCAAGTGAAAAGGCCAAACGAAGTGTGAACACTTGGAAAATATTGCCCACAACAAGAACATGTATTTGGGCCACTTGTTTTTAACACCAAGTATGTCTCGTACCGTTGCGAATAGACATAAATCCATTACTAAGCAGGCATTGCATTAATATGTTGGAGATTAATAATGGGTCCAACCTCACAAATTTAGACCCAAAGAAATGTTTGCGCACAGCGTCGCGCAATAAATTTCTTGTAAATCTAAAACATAGGAGGATTCGTGTGAAAATTGACCGTCAGTCAACAGGCATTGACACTTAGCCGAGTCAACCACCAGAATCAGATGGAATATTTGAACCCTAGGTTTTACGGGTTAGGGTTTAGGCGGAATGACGGAATGCTACTGAGGAATGGCGATGGGTGGAGGTGCTGCTCTTGCAGCTATACGCAGGTTCTCGTCGCTATCTTCTCATCAATTTAACCTGCACCATTGCCAATCTCAGATTAGTCCCAAAATTTTCCCATGGAGAAGGTTTTCATCCATGCCTGCACCGGAATTGGAAACAGTGCAGGGCGTCATTTCTCCCTCTTGTATCCGCAATGTTGCTGTCATAGCTCATGTCGACCATGGCAAGACTACTTTGATGGACAGGCTATTGAAGCAATGCGGGGCTTCTCTGCTTCATGAACGAACGTTGGATTCCATCTCTTTGGAGCGGGAGCGTGGCATTACAATAGCTTCGAAGGTTGGGTTTTGTTTGGGTTGAAATGTACAGAGGAAACAAAGGCATTTGTGTTCTTGAGGTTTTGATTTTTTCTTCCTTTCTCTCTTGCTTTCTATGCTTAATGCAGTATACTTCTATGTCATGGCGAAATGCAGAATTAAACATGGTGGATACACCAGGCCATGCGGATTTCGGAGGAGAGGTACGAATGCTTCCTATCCGTAATGGCATCTTGGTCCATTCAAGTTCTTGTATTTTCAGTCCTCTCAAATTTAAGTTTCTAATGACTCCATTCCTGCAATTGACTGAAATATGAAGACTGAATTTACCTTACGCAGGGGAGAGCAGATTGATTAAGAACTGGATGGAGAATATGGATGTTTGGCATAAATTAAAACACATTAGTAAATTGTGGTTACCTATTTTATACTTTATGAATTCACGTGCATCACATAAGTATTGGAAGATTTTTTTTTCTTTCCCTGTTTAAATTGGAATTTATTTGTGGTATATGTGATGGCAATTCAGGTCGAGAGAGTTATAGGAATGGTAGAGGGGGCAGTACTTGTTGTGGATGCAGGTGAAGGGCCACTTGCCCAGACTAAATTCGTCGTTGGGAAGGCATTAAAAGTTGGCATTCGGCCCATTCTACTGCTGAACAAAGTGGATCGTTCTTCTGGTATTGCTATTTCTTCTATATGAAAATGATGCTGACATAAAAAACTCACATATTTAAAAGGAACCTGGGTCAATAGTTCATTGAGGGACTCCTATTACATGAGTTCATTCCTAGTTTGTACTACAGAAGCATCTTCTCCTTCAACAACTTTGAGATGGAATGTTTTTCCTTTTTGCATAACTTGCTTAGATGACTGAGCACCCTTCTTGCAGCCTCCATGCTTCATTGTCCTCACAGCATTAACCATGTGACGTGGGTCATTGGAGCCCTTCTCATTTACTGTTTAATACATATTGCCTGTGTCCAGTAGAGATGCATTAAAAATACAGTGTGAAACTTGCCTATTAAACATGAGATTTTAATTGCAACTGAAATGGTTATGGCAGTAACTGAGGCAAGGTGTGGGGAAGTCTCAAGCATGGTGTTTGATTTGTTTGCCAACCTCGGTGCAACAGGTATGCTAATATTCTTATTGTCCACATTTTGTGTTTATATGTGGTTATATCACATATCTCATTTTGGAATACGCTCTTTTCAATATGTGCAACAATGAATGATAATGTAAATTTTAGATGAATTGCATTAAGTGCAGCCCTAAATAATCCTAACATTAACATTTAGAATGAACTCTTCCCAAGAAAACGTTTCATGTCAGCCACTTCATTTCCTTGTTAATCTGAGGATCGCAAAATTGGAAGACAATTGATGTTGGTGTCCTGTTGCATATGCCAAACAAGACAATAGGTAGCACATTAAATTTATCTAAATTAATGAAGGTGCATGTATGCTGTAGTTTCTGTAATCTTGTTTTCCGTATTAGATCTTTTTTAGAACTTATGCAATGATGATAGAAGCATGCTGGAGGTGTCCTGGCCTCATGTGTTTCTTAAATGTTCAGTTTTGATTGCAGTATCACATATTTATCAAACTTTGTGCCATTGCTAATATTCAATTTGTATTACTGCACATTTAACTTCTTTTTGTTCTTCTGCATGTGCAGATGAACAACTGGAGTTTCCTGTCTTATACGCATCAGCAAAGGAAGGATGGGCTTCCACTACATACACTAAATGTCCTGCAGAAGGTGAAGAGAAGTCAATGGCGCCATTGCTTGATGTTATACTGCAGCACGTCTCACCACCATCTAATGATATCAATTCTCCTTTCCAAATGCTAGTATGTATCCTTGTGTATGTCTGCATTCTTGAATTTTGGCACAAGAGAGTTGATGCATCATCGTCATATTAGTAAAAACATTTTGAACAACGTATTTGTCTTACTTCACTTCCCTTCTTGATGATTCAAACTTTTTAAGTGAACTGGCTATTCCTTTCGATTTTCAACTTTTCATTTTATTGACTCAGGCTTACTAAATTACTAGGTTTCGATGATGGAGCATGACCCATATTTTGGCCGTATCTTAACTGGACGCATATATTCTGGCATTGTGAGGATTGGAGACACAGTGCATGCACTTCGCATGAAAGATTCAAATACAGAAACATTTGGACAGGCCAGGGTATGTAAACCCAAGTCAAATCTCATAATCAATGATTTTCAAAGGAATAATTCAAGACTTGACCATAAATATGCTTTGTTTGCAATGCCTAGGTGGTGAAGCTAATGAAACGAAAGGGAACCTCAACAGCTCTTATCGACTGTGCGGGAGCTGGAGATATTATTTCTGTTGCAGGGCTTAGTCAACCATCTATCGGCTCTACTGTAGCTTCAATAGAGGTGGAGATTGTGATAATGTGTTAGCCGAAGCAGTGCAATTGAGTTGCAGTTTGGTAGTTTGGAAGTATTCTCTTTCGTGCAGTTCATTTCTCGAATTTGTTTCTCATAAAGTTAGCTGAGAGTTAGCGCAAATTCATGCTCATTGTTGTGTATAGAAAATCTTTTCATTTTAGCTAACATGAATATGTATTTTAGATAACCACAGCTCTTCCTTCTGTTCAAATGGATCCTCCAACAATATGTATGACCTTCGGTGTGAATGATTCTCCACTTGGCGGCCGAGATGGTACCCAGGTATATCCAATTTAATTAGCTTGCATAGCTTATACAGTTGCATTAGATGATGTCTTTTTTTGCTTAAACACGTGCAATCTATGATTTGATCCTGTAACAGCTTACAGGGCCTAAAATAGGGGAGAGGCTTATGGCTGAAGCAGAAAGCAATTTATCCATAAATGTAGTGATGGCTGCTGGAAAGGAATCTTATGAGGTGCAAGGCAGAGGTGAACTGCAACTAGGTATGTCATTTTGTTAATTCCTTCCCAGTAGTGTCCTAATATGGAAATGCATGTAAAATAATTAGCCCACAGGCAACCAGTACTTGAGTGCACGTCTTTTTCCCATAAGTAGCTTCGTCGTGAACAGTATTTTATGTACTAAATCATAGATAGCTCTCTGGAGTCATCTTTCTTTTTCTAATTCAAATACTTAACATGTAGCGAGCTGAATATTATTCTTAGTGACTGGTTTGTTGTTTGTTTGTACAGGAATTCTTGTTGAGAACATGCGTAGGGAGGGATTTGAACTTTCTGTTTCTCCTCCTGCTGTCATGTCAGTCCCTAAAAGTTGCACCAATGCTGGATTTTATTGCTGTATCAGTTCCTTCTGAATGTGCTTTGTTGCATCATTAAATAGGTACAAATATGAGGATGGCGTGAGGCTAGAACCTATTGAGGAAGTTATCATTGAGGTATTTTGCTTTCTTCCTTTGGCTTCCTCTGCATCTGAATTAAGTTTTAAGACAATTGAAATATCACCACAGGTAAACGACGAACATTCTGGCATTATAGTAGAAGGATTATCTCATCGTAAAGGGGAGCTTGTTGATATGGCACCTTGCCCAGAGGCTAAAGGAAGGACAAAGCTGACTTTTACCTGCCCGTCAAGGTGAGGATCTCTAAGACATACCTTCAATTCATCAAATGCTAATAGATGTACTTTACAGGGGGCTGGTTGGATACCGCAGTGTGTTCAATACTGATACCCATGGCACTGGCTTTTTGCATCGATCATTTTTAAGTAAGTTTTTCTTCTGTCAATTGTAAAAATTGGTTGGATGCATGTGGTGCATATGGATTATAATCTCATATAATGGCAGACTATGAAAAGCATCGCGGTCCACTAGGAAATGTTCGGAAAGGTGTACTGGTGTGTCTTATCTTCTATCCTAACGTCCTTGATGAACATATATAGTCTCTGAAATGGCATTTCATTTTGACATTATTATAATTCGTATAGGTCTTTTGTGTTTGTGTTGAATCCTACAATTTCTTTTGACGACATTTTTTATGTCTACCTTTTGCTATTTAGGAACAACAATTATGTTTACAAACATTATTTTATATATACTAGGTTACCTATTTCATTGCACAGAAGGAAAAAAGTATAATATCAAACACCTGCTTTACTACATAAATTGCATAAACATGTTATTGAAGAGTCTCATAATCTTCATCATAAATTACACGACAAATTAGGGAAAAAGTGTGTCTTTATTTGTTGTTTTCTAATTAGAGTATCATCTGCACAGGTCTCAACTGCAGCAGGACAAATTACGACGTATGCTCTCTTAAGCTTGGAGCCACGTGGTATTTTATTTGTCAAAGCTGGAATGGAGGTTGGTTTTCTTCCAAATGTTATTGATTTAAATGTTATGCCGACTTGGTGTAATGCAACATTTTATTCCATTATAGGCTTATGAGGGTATGATTGTTGGTGAACATACTCGAGAAAGTGACTTAGAGGTATGTAAGGACATATTTGCATGCTATGTTGTGCTGTTTAATAATCCTGTATATATGCAGGTCAATCCTGTACGGACGAAGCAGTTGACAAATATACGGTCTGCAGCAAAAGAGGAGCTTGTCAGGCTTACGCCTCCTCGACTGGTTGATATGCACCTTATGCTCCTTTTATGTTCTGTGTTCCCATGGAAGTCAAATTAATATATCACTATCCGATTTCCTATTTATTTGATTTGTTTTTTTTTTTTGTGTGGGTTGGGGGGGGGTATATAAAGATGTTTTATACTCATCAGACATCAAAGGACCAGGATGCCACATTGTTTAATTCGTTATGCATCTGAAAGTGTGTTGCCCAGGCATTTCTTTTAGGAGCTTATCATTACCCAAATTCAGTTTAAGTTTGGTATAAATAGAGGTCTGTTGGGGATGATCTAGAGGAAAAATAGGAGAAATGTTGTGATTTCTCCTGACATTCTCCTTATTTTGAATATCATGCACGCATGTCTTACATTATTGCTTATGTACGTGTGCAGGTTTCTTTGGAGGAAGCCATTGGTTACGTTGCTTCTGACGAGCTCATTGAGGTAAGCAACCAGAAAGTTTTGCTGCCTGTAATGTAAGATTGTGTGTTTGGAATTAACGTTTTCACACGAATGGTCACCTTCAAGTCCCTCGTTTTTTCCCTTGCTATTTGAGCTTCTCTTATTCATCTGTGGTCTGTGTCGTGAGCATAATGCAGTTTTATGTTCCCCTTCAGGTGACACCAAAGGCGATCCGGCTTCGCAAGAAAATATTAGACTCGAATAAGAGAAAGGGCGTAAGGAGGACAAACAAGGACTAGATTAAACATCCGTCTAAGATTATGACGGCTGATTCTGAGAAGTGGCAACTACTACTCTTTGTATATATGGAACTGGTTGTAGCAGTCCATTTTTAAAGACATACAAGATACATGAAAAAGCAGATAAGAGTGGCAATCAACAAGATCATTGTGAATAGAATCTTTAAAGGCTGTAAGATAGTGATAACTATAAGCCCCTGATACAGGTAGCCTTTTGATCATTGCTATTCTCACATTCCTTGCTTGTAGATTCTAGAAAGTGGACATACAGCTGGAATGTCAAAGAACATAAGTGCTACTGTTTATCAAATAATTTCTTGTGATTATCTAAAGTGCAAATAAATTTGGACACGTCTAAGCCAGCTCCTTCCACCGGGAAAAAATTCCAACATCTGCATTGCTGCAAACATCTTTGAGTATTGATTTCTCCCAAGTATTTAGTTTATCAATGACGTATCTTTATTAAAAGATTTCACACTGTAGAACATCAAGCAATATCAACAATATAATCATCAAGATTAAGAGGGATGTGTTCAGCATTTTTAGGCACTTGTTCAATGGGCTTGAATACATCTCTCTTTGAAACATCCCTTTTTTTGTATGCTGATCATCCCAATCTCTCTTTCTGCGTTTACCAACCCTTTGATTGGCTTGATACCCTCTCCTGATCCACAAATAACAGTTGCAACACCAGTGGCATATGCAATATGTGGACTACATGCCAATTCCCATGCTGCATGAACCCTATTTTTTCTTAATGTAAGCAGAGTTGAGTCCAATTCCCATGCTGCATCAACCCTATTTTTTCTTAATGTAAGCAAAGTTATGTGAGATTACCCACGATGTAGAGAAGCTAAAATGCCTTGTCCTAATCATTTTTGTCGCAACATAGACAAGACCAGAGGTTAGTTTCTTAGAAAACTGATATTCTCTAAAATGTACTGCTCTCATGAGGAGGTTGCTATGGTTCAATATCACATTTTTCTTTATTTCACCAGCACCATACAGTGTGTCACCCAGCATCAATCCTAGCTATTCAATTTTAGGATCACCTACATGTAGAGAAGCTAAAATGTCCTGTCCTAATCATTTTTGTCACAACATAGACAAGACCATAGACAAGACCAGAGTTTAGCTTATTAGACAACTTTCTCTGAAATGTACTGCTCTTGTGGGGAGGTTGCTATGGTTCAATATCACATTTTTCTTTATTTCACTAGCACCATACATAGTGTGTCACCTCAGCATCAATCCTGGCTGTTCAGTTTTGGAAGAGGTTGCTCTCATCAGGAGGTTGCTATGGTTCAATATCACATTTTTCTTTATTTCATTAGCACCATATATAGTGTGTCACCCAAGCATCAATCCTGGCCGTTCAGTTTTGGAAGAGGTAATGTTTGCATGTAGCAGAATTGGGACAAAAGCCCTGACGAACGAGGGCAGCCGCGAGCCTGGGCGTGCGCCCTAAAATCTGTGTCTGGAAGAATCTTTCTTACGAAGAAACAACCTGCCTGCTATTACCGGCGTTCTAAATGTTTTTAGGTCTATTTTCGGTTACAGTGCGTCGACATAAGTTTTCTTGTTTAAACAACCTGGTAAAAATGCCGGAATCGCGCACTTTATTGGCTCTCGAAACGGGAGCCTTCAATCAAGTAGATTCGCAGTTGCGAATCATGGGGTATTCACACTTGTGAATACCCCAATACTGATGTGGCGAGCCATGACTCCATTAAGGTGCCATTTTTTTTTTGTTTTGTGTGGATTTGTTGCGGGATTCTTCTAAGCACGTAAGCATCTGACATGCCATGCAAGCCGGGGGTATTCACACCTGAGAATACCCTAGTGCTACGTAGACCAAGGTATTCACATGTGTGAATAGGGGATATTCAGATGTGTGAATACCCCCTATTCACTTTTCTTGACTGAATGTCTCTTTATGTATTAAAAAGTGTTAAATTACAAGTGTACTTTTTACAAGGATAACCCAAAAGTAAAGATGTATAGTTTGTGATCCATGTCAAAATGTGAACTGAGAATATACAGCCAGAAGGTTGAGTTTTCAAAAATAAATCCAGATGGCTTGGATAAACTGCAGGCAGGACTGTAAAAGCTAAAAGTAGGATCTGAGATTGTAGTTTCTATCTTTTCATCCTCTTCCTCGAACCACCACACTGAGGGAGCAAAATAGGCACATGCACGATTCCGCCATTGCATATTATATCTGCCCTTTGCATCATTTTCTTTACAGAGAAGAGCGCGCCTGATATAAGAATTTAGGTCACAACAGCAGTTGCAGCTACAGGCTACTCTGTGCTCGTAAGAATTTGGAGGATTTGGTCCACGCATTGTTCGTCCTGAGATTGATCCTTTTCCACTTAATCCGGTGAACCAGCATGAAGATAATCCCTGTAAATCAGAAAACTTTTGTGAGAAAAAATTCATTGTGTTCTACCAGTACCTTCATCGATCCAGTCAATGTCATATTTCGTTTGTTTAATGATAGCCTTAGGATGAGTGATTTCATAATTAAAAATGAAATTGTTTCGCCCCTTCCAGATCCTCCATAGAAGAATGTAAATATGCCAATCAAACGGATTATCTGGAAGAAAAACATCCAAAGAGGACATAGCAGAGAGGTTAGTGCCCAAGAAATTAAAAGCCAACTCAAGAATCCATTCAGACCAGGTACAACTGCTAAATAGGTGGTCTTCATCCTCAGCCTGTCCCAAGCATCTGATGCAAACATCAGAGTCAAATGTTCAGCCTGTATCTCTTTTCGTTGGTGGCCAAAGCTTGATGCCATAACTGCCACATGAAGGATTTCACTCTGGGTTGAATTGGGCTAGCCCATATGAAGATAAGGTTCCTGATGCTTTTGTCAGGATTGGTCTGCCATTTATCATGGAGGGTAATGTATTGATCCCTCATAAGAAACATGTAGCCCGTTCTGACAGTATACCCCTCCATTCCATTATGATTCCAGTTGAAATCCTCATTAGTCCAGAGGTCTGTACTTAAGGTAAAGCAAATGCTGTTGTAGAGAATCTGGCATCTTTCTCTTTCATCATCTAAAGCTGAATCCTGAAAAGAGATGATCTGGTTATTGTCAAACATATCATCAATTTGCATGATCCCTTTTGCACTCCAAATCCGAACTTGGGCTAGAAAATGATAGGCTAAGCATAAATTAGGATCATTGGTCAGCAAGGCAGGGTTCCAGAAAGTTGTCCGATCCCTGGAAAGGCCCTCTTTCCAAGTGTACATCCCCCTGATTTTTGTCCAAGCCTTAATCCACTTCTTGAGGATACCAGGAGTAGAGGCAGGAATGGTAAAGGAAAAATAGATAGAGTGGGGGAGGTCCATTTTAAGCTGCCTCCACCAAAGGGATGGCACTTTCTCAAGTAATATCTAATAAGGATGGAAATTGGATGTTTGATATGACCGTGAGCAGTGTTTTGGGGTCTGGGTTCGGGAACTGCTGAGAGGCAGAACTCTGTGAGGACTATTGCGCCAAACAGCAGGTCCTGTCGA
>JAANSK020264284.1:0-12103 GCA_011763485.2 Isoetes engelmannii | reverse complement strand
TATCTGCGGCCATATCTCCAGTTGGGCAATACACCGTCTTTACTCTGCCAAGAGCAACTTGCTCTCTTATAAAATGATGAGGTGGACAGATGAGGTGGAATGGATGATTTGGCTGCCACGTGTACTTGTCAGTTGTGGCTGAAACAGGCTCCGACAAGGCTGCCGGGAGACCTGCGTCAACATAATGCTCTATGACAAACATTCTCCCATAATTTTGAACCATTGTACAGTAAAGGTAACAACTATCAGAGAGAAGAATGGCCACAACTAAATAGAACTCACAAATGTGGCATTGTTTGGCTTCATACCTTCAAGTAGCATTGACTTAAGGAAGTCGAGAACTGCTTTTCCATGTTGTGCATATTCTGAGATTATTGCATTTCATGAAGCTACATCATGCGCAGGAATGCTATCAAACAACTCACATGTATACTTGATGCTCCCGCACCTTGCATACATATCAGCAAGTATACTGCTTGCACTCCTTTAAGGTGCATCTTTCCAAAAAGCTTATTGCTTCATTTCTATTACCAATGTGAACATACCTTGTGATCATTGCATCCCAACAGACAATACCTTGAGCTGCCCATCTCTCAAATACATTTCGGGCATCATCTATGCTTTCACATTTACTATACATGTCAACAAGCATGCTGCCAGTATCTTACTGATAACAAGGTTTTAATGTAATGGCATGCATCCATTACCCCTATTGAGCAGCTCCCTTGACTCAGATGAATTTAGAACACAAATAGATGTTATCTCATTTGGCTGGACTTGTTGCTGGTGATTTTATGTGATAAAGTTTCAAAGCTTCATCATGCTTCCCATGCTGGATATATGTTGTATGTATTACATTCCATGCTACAATGTCATGTAACGGCATTTTGTGAAACACCTGCCACAATTCTACTATGCTTCCACATTTTGCATACAGATGAGCAAGGACACCGTTAAGAACAACATCCGACTTGAATATTGTTGTTAGAACATTGACATGTAACCATTTTCCTTCTGCCAAGAGTTGTAAATCTCCACACGCTTTCGAAATACTGATAAATGTGACTTTATTTAGTTCAAATCCTTGCTCTTGCATCTCTGCATATAAGTTAAGAGCTTCTTTTAAATATCCATGTCGAATATAACTAGAGATTATGGAGTTTCATGAAACATCCTCTCGGATAGACATCTTGTTAAATACATCTCAGCACTACGTAGGCCACCAAATCTCCCTTTGGCAAAGATTTGTTCTTGATGTAACTCTGCAACAGATGGATCGAGAATTCCAAATTAATTAGGGCATAGATGCTTGTTCATAAAGATGTAGAACAGAAATGCGTTCTAACTCTCACTGAACAGCTTGTAGAAAGTAGAAATAAGATCACGTACATATCCTCTTCTCCTGCTTTCCCATTGTCTCCTTATTTGAATGTACAGGGGAAAAATCTCTTCCCATTCGAAACTACTCCCTCAGAAATTTCATTAGCAGATAAACCCTGATGTTGGAAACGAGGAAATACTTGCAGTTTGCGGTCTTTGGATGTCTAGACCGCCCATCCCGACCTCCTTCATTAAAACAAAGGTGAAGAAACAAAGCGTGCCACCTCTAGGCTTTCCCCTACGAGAAATCCAAAAAAATAAAGATAAGATAAGATAAAACTTTTTGCACCCGTGGAAACCCAATCGGGCTATGGGACCCATACAAAAGAGGGGGGCGAAGTCCCGTGAAAGAGTCAAAACTACAACCAAATCGGGGGCAAAGCCCCATCACGAAACTGGAATTATGAAACATATACAAAGACAGGCCTGCATGAGAGAACCCAATACTACGCAGTGATCAACCAGAGGTTCTGAGGCCAGCTATCGCGGATTATTGCTTGACTACCTCTGTACACGGCCCATTTCTTTTGTGCTCGTACTTCCCTAACCTTGCAGAGTTCCTCGTGCCGGAAAGATAGCTACAAAGGAGACAAGTCTTCCTGGACTGAGAAATGTGTGCCCTTAAAGGGATTACCATGCTGTAACACACAGTCTATTGCCGGATGCACGGAACTGGACCAAAATGTGCCGAGGACGATCTAGCCGTTGTGCTCCCACTCATCTAGCTACAACGACACCTGTAGCCTGGATGCTCATAACGTCTGTAAATCTTTCAGCCTTCTCAATACCAGTAGCTGCCCCTGTCTCGGATAACCGCACTATCCGAAGGTTCAGATCTCCTGCTTGTTCTAAAGGCTCCTGGATGAAGGGAAGAAAGGTTTCGGTTATAAAAGAGAGGAAAAAAAGCAATGAGAGTCTCCTTGCCCGAAACTCAGAGTAGATGCACCTAAGGAATTTATTTTTTTAGCATTTTTTTTTAGCATTTTTCTAATTTTCTTGATGCAGCGTGGCACGTGGACAAGCTAGAATTGCAGCAATTGTTGTAGTGGGGTTAGGCAAGCCTGATAAATAATTTTAAGTTTTTAAATAATAAATAGATGCGTCCGAAGATGAACCCTAAACACGACGAAGCGACGTCCTTTCAGAATTGGCCGATGAATGTACATCTCCATTGCCCCTTCCAAGTATTTGTTTTTAAGCGTCCTCACAAGAGTAGGTCGGAGCGCCAAGGAATTTTAAATTAGCACCGGCACCTGCATTAAGAGAGGATTCAAGTAGATGCAGCACTACAGATGGAATCTGCACTTCAGATTGGTGCCTGGGAGTTCATTCATGGCCATCAATTTTCGAGATCAGTATAAAGTTTGTATAGCTTAGATGTCTTGACTGCAATTAGCCAATTTCTAAGTAGGAAGAAATAAATTGCCCCTGTACATATTTTGTGGAAGAAACTCAATTTCAGAGACGGTGTTTTTCAAAGCGTGGTTATGCAAGGCAAGGAGAGATTACAAGATTTGACATTTTTTAATGGTATACATATCTATATTATGTTTCGCTCCACTATTATTTTGTATTCTTCCTACAAGCTACAATAAGAATTAGAACATATAATAGAATACAGCATTTGATAAAAATTAATCTTGACTGCAGTCAGCAAGAAATGGCAGAATGCCATCAGCATCACATTACTTCAGATAGAAATGAATCTCAAAAAGAAAAATCAATCAACCAAAAAATAATGTCTGGAACAGTATTTGAAGAAGATAGCCAGTCTTCAAGTGTCCAGGATGATATTGTCCCAGCATTAATCACAGAGATTTTGGAGCAGAGACTGGCCTCGCTTCACATTTCTGTTGGTCCATTGGACGTACATCATGCTCCTGATGTTATGTTTATAGTCAAGGAAACCAAGGAAGCTCCTCGAAAGGCCATTAGAGTGCTTGCTCATTCAGATATTTTGAAGACGCGCTGTGATTATTTTAAAGAGTTAATAAACGAATTAACCAGCAAAATAAAAGAAGAGAAGGAAAATGAGGTGAATGTGGTGGTAGCTGGAGAATCAACAAACATGGGTAGAACTTGTAGAAGCAATTCAAAGAAATATGAAGAGCTAGAAAATAGAGATGAAATTTGTAAAGCCAACATAGAGGGAATTGGGATGCCAATGAACAAGAGTGTTTGTATGGGCAATATAGAGGAAAATGTGGAGCTGGCAAACAAGGATGGAACTCCAGACAACAATGTGAAAAGTGGTAAAGAGCATCGTCAGACACTGTGGGAACATGCAAGTGAACTATTCCCTAAAGGTGATGCAAACATAAAAAGTGCACAGATTCAAGACAGCATTAAAGTGCCTCAAATGGAGAATGCTACAGGTGCAGGATTTTCTGAAGATTGCATTCATGCTATAGTGAAGGCAGATACTGTGAAGATGGCTATGGCTAATGAAACTACAACAAAGTATTTAATAATTGAGAAGACGACCTGGACCACACCTATTTTATATGCCATTTTAGAATGGATCTATACTGGGTGTTGCCATGTACAAGTTGAAGATCTTGCCTCAGTATATGATGCTGCATATAATATGATCTTTACAAGTCTTACTGGTGCAATTAGATGCTACTCTGTCATAGAGTATATTAGACTAGCAATTAATAATGAAAAGCATCAGATTCCATTACTAAAACTCTGCACAACTGCAGATTGCCCATCTGAATTAACAAGCCTGAGGTCTGTTTGTGAAGCAGCAACGACGCTTTGGCATTCATCCCCTTATGTACCATTTTGCATTCTATTTCACAGTGCAAAACTGCCCTATAGGTCAGATGATTTTTTACCCGAGGGCTATTATACCCTTGGAGATCATCCTGTATGTTGTCTGAGAGATTCCATTAACAGTGAGTCCATAACCTATCTTACATTTACTAGGCATAAACCCCAAAGAACATCTAAGCACCGGCAGCAAAGACCTCAGCCTGCCCAAATGAGACATTTGCAGTGGCGCATGTTGGACTTTGGCAATGATCCTCCAAGGTGTTGCAGCATGTTTATTACATATGCTGCTCAACTTTGTTTTGATAATGCTATAAAGACTGGGCATTATGTGAGACCTGTGGAAGCAGAGTCCTTCAGTCTCCGTGTCATAACTGGGGCTAATGTAAGCAAAATTTTAAAGGCAGCTTTGACGGCTGCCATACCTCAAGGTTTAGAGGTGAAAGAAGAGAGAGGAGCTGGTTACTATATCAAGGGTCCAAGTTATTGTTTTTCAATAGTCATCAATGGTGATCCATTGACAGTTCTGGCTGGAGCAAAGGTAATACCAGAAGATGTGGTTGCGAGAGCTGCTCTGCGGATTCGTAAGCCATCGGAGAAAACCTTCAGGAAATTTCTTCCTGCGATGGTCACATTTGGAGTTGACCTAGAAGCAGATACCCTCTATATTCTTAAACCATTAAGTGACATCATCGACATATTGGAATTTGCAATGGGGTTAAGCTCCAAGGCATTCGTGCCTTTCAATGTCAAAAGGCAAATGATTGAGCTCGTTGAACCCACAAATCCGTTTTGATCTCTGATCTGGTATGTGTTAATGTCTTCAAATTTAGAATTGGAGTTATTTCTGCTTACTGTGATTTTTATGCCTTGTCTATGCAACTATGGACGACCCCATTTCAATTTTCTAATCTACCCCAACACATAAGTTGATTTTATTTATGATATAGTTTATTGAAATAATCTTGAATAGTTTCTTTATGATAGAGAAGAGACCAATCCTTGTGCTACTTTTATCCAGCATATTTTGATAACTTCCAGAAAGCTATACAGTTATGTGCCTGTAAGAAAAGCATTATGTACCATATCGAAGACAGGAACTGTATCGATGTATGAACATGAATTTTGATACAGGAAATACTTGTTAAGTTAATATGTTAGATAGGGGGTGCCAACTATGCATTGGCATTTCAAGTATTTTAATAAATGCTGAGGGGGATCATGCGATGTTCATAGCTTCTGAGCTCAGTTTACAAATTTCTCCAGAGAAACTAGAGCCTAGGGCATGCTGAAAGGCAACTGAGCTGGATTTGTGGTTTGCAATAAAACTACTTCAAGTCAGCTGATTTCAACTAGGTTCTCCCAAACAATTTTAGCAAAAGGAAGGAATGAGAAAGACCAGGATTAGAAATATTTGAATGACTCATCCAAATTCCTTGCAAAAAAGCTGTCAGGTTTCATGCATTATTAGTTCCTTTAGAATGTTTGTGGAGGATGTGGTTGTGCAAGCGATTTCTATGATCAGAACTGGTTAGAAACACAAGGATCTGCTAAAAATGAGGTGATAAGAAGAGCACAAGAGATAATGATTACATTGGAACATTTGAATCCTGAATAGATGTGACATATTTCCAAATGTCAATCTACATCAATTTGGTTTTCGAGCTTGGGGAGTTTGGATCAAAAAGGAAATTAGTATCAGGCTGATTATGTGGTTGAGCAATGAGAGCTATTGCTAGAGACCTTTCTTTGCCAAATTGAAAATGAGGTCACAATACCTTTTGCATGCTTATATCATTGTAGTGGTTATGAAACAGAGCTTGTCGTCAAAACTTTTCTTTTAACAATGTATGGCAGGTGTGGCAGGCTTGAGGATGCTGATAGAATGTTTCATAAGATGCCGAAACTGGATGATGCATCATGGAATGCCATAATTGCAGCAAATGCACAACATGGAAATGGAAACTTGGCTCTTGAGCTCTATCAGCAGATGCAAAAGGTGGGCATTAAACCAAATGAGTTCACTTTTGCTAGTGTCATAGATGCATGTGCATCTTTGGCCTCTATAGAAGAGGGGCATGGAGGTCCATGCTCAGATACTTGTCACTGAATTCCATGCAAGTATTATGATTGGAAATGCACTTATAACTTTTATGGGAAGTGTGGGAATGTGGACGATGCTCAGGGCGTTTTTTATGAGATGCCGAAGCAGAATATTGTTGCATGGACTGCAATAATAGCCACATATGCACAGCATGGCCGTGGTAGGGAAGCTAAAGCAAGTTTGAAACCAAATGAAGTGACTTTTGTAAGCCTTCTTTTTGCTTGCAGTCGTGCTAATTTATTTGATGAGGGGTGTCATTACTTTATTTTAATGAATGAGGTTAGTACCGTCGAGCCAACGGCAGAGCATTGGAATGAGGTTAGTATCGTTGAGCCAACGGCAGAGCATTTTGGTCGTGCTAGAGATCTTCTTGGGCAATACATCATACCACTTGAACATGATCCTGTCATTTGGGCAACCTTGCTTGGGGATGCCGACTTCATTGTGATATCAACGGTCGCAGAATGTGCTGCATATCATGATATTATTCTGGATCTGTATAACCTTCACGATATGGTCCTTTTAGCTAACATATATGCCGAGGCAGGGCGATGGGGAGATCTAATGAAGATGAAGAAAGTAATGGCAGACAATGGATACAGCTGGGTTGCAGTTCAATCAATGATAATGTGCACACATCACACTCGAAGGCGCAAGAGATCCCATGCTGAATTAAAATAAACTGATGTTCAAATTAGAAAAGGCAGGCTCTAAACCAAAAAAGCAGAGCTTGTATACTAAGTTCAGCAGAATGGTGAACTCTCATCATAGTGAAATGCTTGTTACTGCTTGATTATTAGCACCCAAGGTAAAATAAATCTTTACATTGTCAGAAACCTGCCTGTATGTGCCAATTGTCATTTAGCAATTCAAGCGTGACATTGTCATTAGGGACCCGAACCACTTCCATCATTTCAAAGTTGGTATGTGCTCATGCCCAGACTCTGTTAGGAATGTGGGGAGCTAAGGGCTATAAGAGAAGCATTAAAAAAAAATTATGATGCCCTTCCATGGAAGATGACATACTTGGGGAGTAAGAAATAACAGCTATACTAGGTCTGCGAATTTTGATTCTTCCTCTCACAAATAAGGAAGTAACTCGATTTCGAAGACATGGAAAGGAAAAAACTTGTTACAAGGCTGTGAGTGGATGCGAAAGACCTTTGAAGGCCAATGAATGGGTCAATCTGAAGGATACAAGAAATTGGGATATTAGTTGTAGCAGGTTTCAAATTGGGCGACTGTCTTATCGTAAAAGAGTGGCTTTAAATAGAAGCTTAAAATCCTGGAGCATTTTGCATTACCTTCTCAGTATCCCATTTGAGCTTGGAATGGAGTTAGCGACCCCCCCAAAGTGCTGCCCAGGTATTTTGTTTGCTGGAGTGTCAGCTGGATACAAACCTAAAAGAATAACAGTGACAGCTTTTGTCACAAGCTCAATGGATTCAAATTATTTTAGATGTTACAATGCGATAGGCAGGATGGTAGTTTTCAGCATCCTGCCCCACGGACTTGACAGCACAAGAATTCTAAGTCAATATAGACTTACTTGCCTATGGAATAATGGATGGACCAGTTGCATTCTTCGGCGTCTAAGTCTGTGCTATCAGGCATTTTAGATGCATCGGGCATACTGCATGATAGCACCTCTGCCTTCCCACTCCTGCATATGCACAATCAATGTGCACCATACTATTTCAAGAAACGCTACAACAATCTTTACATTATGATATGCCTTAAGAAATGTTTGATTCTGTGTACACCAGCTAAATAAAGGACAAGCTATGGAGGCAAACAACTTGTCGATCAAATTACAAAGGACAAACATCCTGATACTGATGCAGCAGTCTGGATTCTCTTCAGTTCCTTACAATGCTAATTATGGCTACCCAGAGCCTGTGCTTGAATGAAATATTTTCTAAGACCTTATACAATATATTGGACCTTTGACAAGTAACTAAATATATTACCATTTGGAGGAAAGTGACTGCAGACTTTTAGCCTTTGTTGTTTGCATTCTACTTCTGAGGCTGAATGATTGTGAACATATCACTAAGATTGTATAAGTTCTACATGTAAATGGCTCTTTTACTTTTTCCCATTTTTTTTAGTCTTTTAATTTAGTTTGCACTCATTCTGTCCGGGCCGGGCTTATCTTTTGTTTTTGCTTCTTTTTAGTTTCCTATAATGGCGGCTGATGGCTACCTGAGCTTAAATGATTGAATGAAAGGCTGTTGGGAGGAAAGTGATTGATGTCAAGAACCTGAAATTAGCAAAAGATATTTCATGCTTAATATCATAGAAAGAACATCAGTTTACACATGTTTTATTGTGCTAAAATGAATTCTCAACTAGGAGCAAGCTATTTATCCTATTTAGGAGATTATCAGAAGCAGAAGGCTAGTTTAAATGTCTGCCCAGGTTATTGCAAATATGGCGATGCGGATGTTATGGAAGTTTGTCCCCATGCTCCTTAAAATCATCTCTTAACTGCTGCCACTTATAACCTGCTTCCTTCCACACATCGGATTGGCAGCATGACTCTTTTTAGATCAGCTCTTTCTCCACTACATGTTGTCAAAACCTCATGCATTATTTATATCAAATGGAGTTTTTTTGCACATGGAACACAACCATCAAGCTGGTAGTGATGGTTATCTGACTTCTTATAGATTAGATCAAGGTACATGTTGCCTTTGTACCCATTTAAAGTCTGTTCATGAGTAGCTATATGTGACTGTTTTTCTTATGATTTGTGTTTCACTGCTGAGATTATACACACAAGCCTAAGTACTGTTTTTCTAAGGTTGCTTTAACGATTCCTTTCTATGTCATCTTTAAAGGGGAAACCACAATCATCCTATATCAGTCTACTATAGTCAATGACACGCAATCTCTATTTTGTTATAGTACCAAGTACTAAAGACAGATGGAATGTGTCCATGTTAGGAAATATTGACGAAAGTGTGTTACGGCACAAGCTTGGGGGTGTGGCTCAGAGGTCTTGCAGGATGAACACAGATGCAATTTTAGATGTAAAGCCTGGCCAAAAAGAATAATGGAGATAAGATTTGAAACTTATGTTAAATTAGTGAAACCTTAAAAAATAATCAAACAAAAAGATGTTAAAGATGGAAAGGCCCAGCTTTTTGCCAATTTAGGCAGTCTTTGCCATATTTATCTAAAGAAAAGCCCAAACGAGCTAAAGGTAGACCTTTTCTGTAAAACTATATAAGCATCTGAACTGGAGAAGCATAGATAGAGATGCTAGAGTTGAAGCTTGCTCCTAATCCAATGAATGATCTAAGCCCATTCACAATTATATCTATATTCCAGAATGGATGAAAGGGTTCGCCTCCCCTGCAAGTCCATTACTGTAACGAGCCCATGGTAGACCGCTCGAGTATTCGATCCTTGAATGTGCCCGTGGGGCGTTCCCGAGACACCGACATAAATGGGTAGAAGCGACTATTCATAAACGTCTAGGCGGTTTTGCCCAGTTGGTTAAGGGCATGTCGGTTAGGAACGTTACAATTGGTATCAGAGTAGGTCTCGAGTTTGAGTCTCCATAGGTGCCTATATGCATGGGTAATTTGCACAGCCTTGGTAATCACAATGTCACTAGTGTACATGGTTAAACCGTAGTCTTGGATGCTCGAGGACGAGCATAGTTCTAGTGGGAGAGATTGTAACGGGCCCATGGTGGACTGCTCGAGTAATCGATCCTTGAATATGCCTGTGGGGCGTTCTCGAGACACCGACATAAATGGGTAGAAGCGACTACTCATAAACGTCTAAACGGTTTTGCCCAGTTGGTTAAGGGCATGTCGGTTAGGAACATTACAATTACCTCGAGCCCATTTATCTGACGTAATGTGCGAGAAGGGGAGGTGAACCCCTTTAACCGGCAGGCTATCAACAACGTAGACCAAGCCTGAAGGATGATTCTGACAACAAGATTATCCGTAGCCGAAGCAATATTACCAGAGGTAAGGCAATCCACAGCAAGGTTTATCAGCCTCCAAACCTGAATCCATAGCAACAAGTAGGCTCCAAACCAAGAAATCATGCTGGTTCCAGCCTATCACTCGTCTGCAATGGACGCTCAAGATCATCCTGATCCAAAAGCCTACCGGTTAAAGATAGCTTTTCAGATTATGAAGAGAGAACCTATTGTTGTTTGAATTAAGACCAATTCCCAGTATAAAGTTTAAGCCAGATTCCAGTTCCATAATTTGTAGATTGATGCAGAGTCCCAGAGAAGATAGAGCGGTTGCTTTGTCAGAATGGGTTGAGCCAGATAGATCCTTATTGCATTGTTCCCAAGTCTGAGTTTGGTTGGGTGGTGAACTTGTGCCAAAAGATCCCCTTGCCAGAGATTATTTGATTTTATGTTTTGAGTTTGTTATGAACCAGAGAGGGTTCGTAACAATTGGTATCATAGCTAAAGTTTTATCTTGTAAATAATAATTCTGTGTTAGGGCCTTAAATCGTTTCTAGACTTTGTTTTCGCCAGGATTGAATGCATTAGTGGATAATGTCTTAGTGTTGTGCATTCATGGAAAAAAAAATTAGATGAGGGAGGAAAAAATTGCAGAGGATTATGTAAATGCTGCAAGCGGCAGTTCTTTGTAAGAATGACTTAGTAAATCTTGCAGTTTAATCGAGATATCTACGGTAGTAAATCATTCTACTAAATTATGGAAACGAGTTGTAAAAGTTAGTGAACTGTTGTTGTACTGAACTAGAGAGCAATATTAGTTGGAAAGAATGCTGTTGGCACAAAATGGAACTGAAGTAGCTTTATTTTAAGAATAAGATAAAATTCAAGCTGGAGATTATGGTGCGATATGAAACTGCAGTGCGCCAGTGAGATCAGTCGTAATTGAAGCTCCATAGAGTTAATGGAACTTCATGCATATGAATCTTGTTTGAGTTTTCCTTAAGATGTGGTAGAAGGCCAGTACATTGCCTTTCTTCTTTTGGAAATTTTGATGCAGGTGGCTCACAGGAAAACATGCAATCCCTTGCCTTGAGAATCTTTAACTTCTCTTTGGGATTGGTTTCCATGGTGTATATAGATGAGTTCTTGTAGATACAAGGGAAGCAAGAAAGAACACAAATGAAACAAGGATTGTCATGAACTAGTTGAGGCTCCAAATGAACAAAAGTGAATTGAAGCTTTTGAGGAGCAAAAGCATGACCTACTAAATATATTGCACATGTTAAATTTGCTGATGTTGTATCAAAAAGTCCCTTGCCCATGACAAAGAAAGGTTAGAAGTCCACGTAGAGAACAACTTCAGATTGGTTATCTGAAAGATAGGTTACCAAAGAAGTTTGTATTTGTATGTGAATCCGGGTTTGATTGAGCATTGATTCATTTGATTAGAGTTAAAGAAAGAGCTTCTTTTGAATCAAATGTTGCTCTAGATCAAAGAAGTAAGGAGGTAACTATGACTGCAGCACAGAAGCCAGATCCTTAAAATAATGTCTTATAGACAAGTTGGTAAGTTTACCAGTCTAGGAAATTCTTTCAAAGTAAATAGTTGGGTGACTAGCTTTGGGAAAAGGTAGGAAATCTTTTCAAGGCAGATAGTCAGGTGCAGAATAAACTTTAAGGTGGTCATGTCTCTTAAATGGTAAAATTAATTTGGCTAATCTAGGTTAATCCTAGGCCTAAAACTTTCTAAAGCTTCGCTAAAGTTTGAAAATTTTAAAATTCTAATTTCTTGTGTTTGGCTAAATATTTTATATTTTTCTTAACATACTTTCGAACATTTGGCTATTTCTTAGGATAGTAAAGATCCAAATATTAGCCAAACATGTTTTTCCATACTCTAG
>JAANSK020264273.1:0-12103 GCA_011763485.2 Isoetes engelmannii | reverse complement strand
GTTATCTTGGCCGGGAATTGTATCCGGTCAAGTATCTCGGCTTGCAGGCGTGCCTGTAAGTCTTCCCCGACTTTCTCTGAGAGTCCGCGCATGAGCACATTGTGTCTACGCCTTCTCCACTCCGCTTCTTCCGATCTTGCATACCCTGCAAGCTCCCCTGTTGTCCCGGCCTGCTGGAGTGCTTGTCCAGCGGACCGAAGTGGCGTTCCTCACTGTGCCTGAGGCTGAATGAGTCCTGTGGCCTCGGGTGCACTGGGGGTCTGATGCCGGACATGCGGGGAAGGCTGTGGCTGCTGTTGCGTTTGCTGGTCCGCTTGCAGCTGGCGCCTCCAAGTCTCTAGTGAACCCAAACGTGCTTCATGCCCTCGTATCTGCTTGTCGCACTGGGTCAATAGAGCATGTGTGCCTGCGTGTAGCCCCTTGCCCTGCTCGGTGACGATGGCTCTCAATTCCTTTAGCCCACGGTCCAAGCTGCGGAGTCTCATATCCATGTCTGCAACATCTGATTCTGCACTATGGGCACTTGTCTTTGGGGCATCTAACTGCTCAATTTCCGTACGTAGCCGGGTTATGGTGGCCTGGACCTCGTCCTGGAAGGTCCGCCTGGTCTCAGTTATAGAATCCATTCTAGATAAAAGTGTGTCCAGCGCTGCCTGGAAGGTGTCTAATCGTCCTCTGTCATGATGCCTTTCCGAGTGCGCAAGCCTCAGTCCATCCTCAAGCTGATGTACCCTGGTTTTGAGATCGGAGATCCGTTGCTTCTCTGTGGCCAATTGCTAAAGCATGTTAATTTCAACTAAGTCAGATCAGCACACTTTAATTTCCACTTTATTTATGCGCTTTCATAAAGTCCATGAGTTGTTCTCAAACCTTCTTCTAATCATATTTTTCCCAATAAGAATAACTTATACGCAAGACTAGCCAAACAAATGTTTTAACCTTAGGAGAGGATTAAGTTCTCCGATCAGATTGAAAATCTTTTGGGTTGGATTGGTATTCTTGGGGAGGATGAGCAGCATGTATAGCATCCTCTCACTTTTTGAATTGCCTGTATTAGGGCAATGTGTTAGGTAGATAGATAGAGTTATGGGGAGGATGAGTTTTGGTATATTATGGCATATTATAGGCATATCTTATGATTTGACGGCCATTATGATTCGTTAGGGGGCGGATGAGTTTTGGTATATTTGATTAGAAGTGTTATTAAGATTCATGACTGTACAGTCACGCTAACACATCTTATGTTGCTTGCAGACATGCCCTATTTGTGAAGACGAACTTATGCAGCTTGTGAAAGCTTATCTGAATTGCCATACAGCTCTGCAGATGGATGGTGAATAATCATCCAGCTCTATGGCAAGACTTGCCCTGCGCAGACATGTGGTTTACTTCTTGAGAGTTTTGCAACACCTGGAAACAAACTTTTTTTTGCACCATGCTCTACTTCTACAACAATGGCTATGTCAAACATTGTCACTATTAAGATGAGAGCCATAGAAACAACATGCAACACTATGAAACAACATTAGGTTATGGTTAGAGAAGAGTGCCTTTCACAAGAACCCATATTTATTAAAAAAATGTCGAACTTTTATTCTCTATTTTGACATACAAGTTTAGCGTTCAGTGAATAGCTAGATATTATGACAAATAAATTTGGGTTAAGGTTAGAATAGAGTAGAATAGAATGTATTTTTATCGTCCACAGAGACCAAATGGTCTATGGAACACAAACAACGAGAGCAGCAAGTGCATTATTATGAGGGTTCAAAAACCCCCGCCCGAAGGGTTTTCGAGGAGGGCGCCTTTTGTATGAACCCATACTTCATTAAGATAGGCCTAACTTCTAATCTCCTATTTTATCATAGGTTTCAATTGATAACAAACATTAGACATAATGAAGTCCACTATAAGGTTTCAAGCAGGTTATTTTGACCCCAATAGCCATACCCCCCTCCCCCCTCCCCCGAGCCCAAAAAAAAGAAAGAAAAGAAGACAAAAGGAAAGACGAAGAAGAAGAAGTTTCAATCACATTCTCTCTCTCTCTCTCCCCCCCCCCTCTCCCTTTTTTTTTGCTCCTCCATCTACCCTCACTCCAAGCCTGCCTTACTGCTAGTTTCTTATATTGAAGAAGAGAAAAGACCAAGTCTAGCATCACATGCACAAGGCCTCCGACACTTTTCAAAAGTAATATATTTGCTTTGAAACATTGGCATATTCCTACTTTTACACAAATTGAACTTTTGCCTTAAAAGCAAAAACTCCTCTTGGCCGCTTGGTATTTTTATTTTCAGATTAATGGATAACATAAGTTGCCTAAAAGTAAAAATTCATTTTCACTTTGATAGGTAACATATAAATAATATCATCTTAAGTTAAATATTGCATTTTTGGATCATCAAAATTCTCCAAATTTTAAGGGATCTCTTAGTTCACCAGTACTAACATCATGGTAAATAAGCAGTTGTTTGGTAATACAGAACCCACCACTACCACCATGACCCTTGCCCCAAGCTTGCCCTACTGCTAATTTGTTTTTTACTTGCATGTATAGATTCTGCAAAAGAGTAATTGTCTTGGATAATATTTATTGTGGATGATAATTTCATGAAGGATGACATTATGGTAGCTGATCAGATGAATAAGGAGAGAGATCCTTAAGATGTATGGAATCTATTAAAGGAATTCAAAATGAACCATGGTTTAACGAGGCTTTTATTGATAAGACTGACAACAGTAAGGATGAAATCAACAAGGATTGTAAAGAGTTTATGGATATGGATAAAATGAGCATTGCTGATATTGAAAAAGGTGGAAAGGATAGGTCTAATAAGCAGACGAACTGGGTTACATATTGGTTTGATGCATCGAGAAAACATTTTAAGAAAGAAATGTATGCTCCCTTTGAACAAGTTGCTTTAGCGAACAAGTTGGCATTGGTGATGTGTTTCTTTCTGCAGGTTCAGATAAAAGATGGTACAATGTTTCCAGCTGGTAGGTTAGTGTCATTTTCTTCAGTATCTTTGAACTGCTTATATGTTTCTATAGTGTAGTGTATAATATCTCTTATATGTTTGTCTGCAGTTTAAATTGTTTACTCAAAGCTATAGGTAGAATAGTTCGGAAGAAGCAAGAACCAATCGTTAACTCGAGTGGTCAAATGAAGGAGCCTCCATTTAATATTAGGAAAGTTACCGAAATACCCTTGCAAAATGCAAATTTCATACTTAAAAGTGGATTGGGAAGCGGTGAATTGAAATTGTCAATTGTGACCTCTTTGGCTGAAACAGAAGAAACGATACGATATCAATGATGTATTAGAAGAAATTGTCAACGAATGATATCAACAATTTAGAGACAAAATTTCTTTGATCCTTTCTTCTTCCATAGTGATTTTAGATCTATAGTTGCAGATAGAATGAATGTTAGAGGATTCTAAAGCTGTTATAATCTTTCAAAGCTCAACCTTTCATTTTCAGTGAATTTCTTTGTATCTTGTTCTAGATAAATTACTGTTAGATATGGGAATGCTAATTGGTTCTGTGTCCAATATAAAGAAAATATTAAAGAGGAACTATGGAACTCTATAAGGGTTTCAAATTTGGCTCAACTAAAGAATGTAAGGCTGCAATACGAGATTAATCTGTCAAAGATCATATAGAATTATCAGTGATCAAGTCTGACCATTCCAGATACAGATTAAAGTATATTGCTGAAGGATGTCCATGGATGCTTTTTGATTTTATAATTTTGGATATTATAGATGGTGAGCATTCTTGTGGTGGGGTTAATCAGAAAAACAATAGGGAAGCTAGATCAAAGTGGGTGACGAAAGAATATATTTACAAGTTTCTAGAGCAACAAAGTTACAAAACTACAGACCTTGTTGGTGATGCCCGAAGGGAGCACGTAGTAGAGATAAGCTACCATGTTGCATGGTTAGCAAAGGACAATGCAATGGCTTAACTTCACAGTTCACACAAAGAAGCTTATCAGTGGTTTAATGACTTTTGCTCTAGGTTTATAGATGTTAATCCAGGTACTATCTATATGGCTCAGAGGGATGGACAAAAACGGCCCATAAGAATGTTTCTCACTTTTGCTACTAGCTTGAGTGGACTTGGGCATTGTCGACTTGTTGTTGGTCTGGATGGAACAAGTAGATATAAAGAAATTTTGCTTACTGTTGTTGCAGTTGATGCTTATGTGGGTGTTTGTTTCCACTAGCATATGCATGGGTTGCCATTGAGAATAATAGCAACTATGTTGGTTTTTAACTCAGGTGCACGATTCCTTAGGACTTAATAGTGTACCCGTCTTTCTGTCTGAAAGAAATATTGGAAGGGGTATCAGTTGTTTTTGAGGAGAATGAAGTGCATGGATATTGTCTGAGGCATTTAACAAAGAATTTCAAACAGAGTTCAAACATACAGAACTGGTCATGTTGTTGTGGAAAGCTACTTCTATAGAAAATCGCAAGTTTCAGGAAGTGTTACATGCAATTGGAACTATAAATGCCGCCACTGTAACTTGGTTGCTCGATGAGAAGTACCACCCTCAATATTGGACATAAGCTTACTTTCCAGGACATGTGTTTGGTGATCTTACTTTTAACATTGCAGAATCTCTGAAGTACTGGCAATTTGAAGTAAGAGACAAGCCAATATTGTCCATGTTGACTATGATCTATCACATGCCATGGTTTTATGACCGCTGGAAGGAAGGACTTGATGCATGTATCGATACAAATTAGAACCTTTTTGCAGTTGTGAAAGAGGTCGATGATGCGATCAAAGCTGCTATTGCTCATGCACGTCATTACAGAGTCCTTACATATACTCAATTTCTGTTCAAGATTAGTAACAAAAAAAAGCATTGTAGTGAATGTGCAAGCTGCCACATGCTCTTGCTGAGGGGACAGAAGTTTGGAATTCCTTGTTTGCATGTTGCTGCATCAATTCTAGTAAAAAAACCATCAAGCGCAGATGTACACCTATGAGGCATACCGGTTGCTCGTGTACTATGCAACTTAAAGGGTTATCTCTTCTATGATTCGTTGTGGTGAAGTTGAAGTAGCCATAGACATCCTTCCTCCATAGACATCTCTACTGCCAGGACGATCCAAAAAGAGGAGAATATGATCATTTACGTAGGATGATAAGAAAACAATAAAATGTTCAAGATGCAAAAGTGTTGGTCATATTTGCCGAACTTGCAGGAGTGCTAATTGAAATTGCAGGTATTTTCTTTGCAAATCGAAATGCAGGATAGCCATTGTGCCTTATTTTTGAATTAGAGATTGATTTCTTACTGTTACCTATAGGTGTTCTTCTCTTCCATGACATATCACTTGCTACAATTTCGGGCAAAAAGATCAGTAGAAGATAGTCAAGAACTAACCATGACAAGCAGCATTTTCAAGTTCTGTTTTGCAAAGTAACTACTTGATTTTTTTGAGTTGATTGTTTGGTAGCTTTAAGCTGTGCATAGGAATACTTGAGCAGTTTCACAATGAAAATGAAATTGGACTACTGTTTCTAGCTTACAGTAAGCTAGTTGATTCTTGTGTAGATGTAAACTATCACACATAGAGTTGATAAAACACAGGAGAACATGAGTGTTTTCATAATTAAAACGTTTCTTTGTATCAATTTGATTCATGTTTTACTGTTTTTGTAAGTACTATGATCAGCAAACCAACTTTGCCATAGCCAGCATATCTGTACAAGCCAATAAAAAAGGACAATATTCTTGGAGTAGTTTGTGTCTAGGACGATCTTCTTGGAGTAGATTTTGCATCGTTCTTGTGCCTGCACGTTTTGTTTGGAACGACTTAGTGCCTGCTCGAACCTTTTTATACATGCCCGAATGTTTTGTTTATCTGTTGCCTGCCTGAAGGGCATTTTGGAGATTTTTTATCTTTTAAGGGCAGTAGGGTAATTTTTGCATTTTGCATGGGCATTTAGGTAACTTTCCCTTTAATACCTTGCACGATCAGATGTTTAGCAAGGATAGCTTAGCATCTGTTAATGTTGTTAACAGAACAAGAGATGCTAGTATAGATATAAAAGAAATAAGGTTTATACAGAATTTGATCTCTTAGCCGATGTGGATTTCTAGATTCATAATCCAAAGGGGATATAGAAGCGACTTTGTTATCTTTTGTGTAGCAGATTTACAATTCAAGGTGAGGCAGAATTATATGAGGTTAAGGATGTAGATTTTACACTGGAATTTTATGGTTTGTCAGAGTATCTTATGTACAATGAGAGAACAAGTAAGAACTGGGGTACAAGTGACACTTCAGGCCAGCTACCTGGAGCTTTGAAGACGACTTCATTTTGACATATAAATAGTACATTCATCATCTTACTAGTTAAGAACTGAATTGAATTGAATAGATTTTTTATCGTCCGAGGAGACCAATAGACCTATGGAACCCAATCAAAGATAACAAAGCATATTACTGTTGCAGTAATAAGCATGCCGATAAACTATATAATGATACATTAGGATACATTTAAATGATCTGTTGGAGAACGTAGCTGAATGCACATACCCATGATCTCCTGAAGATATGATCCCAGTAACCCCACTAAAGCCGTGTCCAATAGCACATGGAGTGGCTGGTTAGGCGAGACCAATTCAGTGCCAGAATATGGTTGAATGCCATACAATTTTGAAGAGCGTGGTGTTCATCCTCACTGACTCTCAGTTGATCAATACTGTCCTCGTGAGCCTGCAGAATCCATGTGCATGTCTCAATGCGAAAGCAATGTGCACCTGCGCAATTGAAGCTATCAATCTATTCTCCTTCATGTGCAAATGTGCATGTATGTAGCACTATGGACCTCATGTGAGCACAAGATTGATCTGCTACTGATATTGTATCATCTTGACCTATTCCAAGGCATCCCCATCCCAAAATCTTGATGAGGAAGCAAGCATCGAGGTATTGCCTCAAGTGAAGGTGATCTTCTTCAGCTTGAGCTGTATGCACCTGCACTCTTATACATTCCATCGTGAGAACCATTGAGCTTCTTTTTTCCATCCAGCAAGCCAGTGCCATGACATAAGCAAGGATGGGGATATGAGCATCATGCATACTAACCACCTTCTAAACGTAGATGATGTGGCGGTCAAGGTACAAAACCTGTCACCTACAGTAAAATCTGATATGGAACTATGGAGTTTATCACAAATACCCAAGCTTGGAAGGCTTTTTGCACCTGCTCCAGGTCATTCTAGGTGCCGAGGGTTACTACCGAGTCCCAAACCTCGACTTTGTATAAGAGAATAGGCTCTATCAAGGCCCTGAACAAATGCAATTGATGGGCCCAGTCATATAGTCCTACTTTATGATTGTTGTTCTGCATAGCATACAGTACCTTCCAACCCGCTATCACACGTAGCCAGATAGTGTCCCAATATGTGGTAGAAGGAAACTCCACTTCGAAATACTTGTAGGCAGGTGCCATCTTCACAGTTTGGCCCTGGTAAGTGAAGGAGGGAGGTCTTGACTGGTGTGAAGATGAGATGAGCAACAACTTACTCTTTGCCAAGTTAACCCACATGCCAAGGAATCGGTAGAAAGTGTCTAGGGCATCTAAATGGCGCTGCATATCCTTTGGGATGTAGGCTAAGATGTTCACATTGTCGGCTTAGATGCACTGACTAATTATGTGATGCATGAGTTGAGCCACACCCCCCCCCCTCCCAAACCCCCCATGTTCAAGTAGCCAACCTTCCAACATTATCATGGTCAATATATAGGCCAAAAAACATTAGAGAGAGTGGGCATTCCTGACGGATGACAGGTTGTCTTCATGGTGTCACCTGGTCTGAGCATGCCTCATACAACCTGTATATCGCTTTACAATCCATAGGGCCTCTCAACTGCCTCAATCTTTCCAACAACTTGTCCCGAGGCACAATGTCGAGAGGCTTTGCAAAATCAACAAAGCAGCAGTATAGGTCTTGCCGGCAGTTCCTGCTATTTCAACCAAGGTCCGCAGTGTCAGGGCCTGAATCCTACCTGTGTGAGGGTCCTCTCTGTTTCCTCTGCCCACACTGCCAACTGTCCGAGAATGCCAACCAACAGTTTTGCAAGAAGCGAACTGACTATGACGTTCCGGTAATTGATGGGCAGTGAGGGTTTTTTGATGTAGATGGGAACAAAACTGCTAGTGGTCCATTGTGGGGGAAAGACTCCCTGTGTTATGCCCTGTTGAACAATGATGTTAAGATCCTATTGGTGGCTTTGCCCGTTTGAGTAGCTCTGCTTGCATGGCATCCAAGTATATCGCCTTGCTATTGGCGAGATGTTGTAAGCCCTGGGTAACCTTGCCTCTGTAATGACTATCATGCCCATTCATGGGGTCATTGCTGCTCGAAGCCCAAGAGGGTCATAAAGCATCTACAAGTATTGTACCCATGATCTACAGGAATGTTTCCCCCAGGCTGTAGAGGCTTCTCTAGTACTCTTTGTCAGAATGCCTTGGGATGATGGTTCGGGAGATAGAACATTTATTTCTTTTGTCCCGCAATGTACCTGGCTTTCTTTCCCTTGAGAAAAGTGTGGTACTGTCTCATTGGAGACGGGCGCAAGGCAAGATCACTGGCCTGTCGAAGCCAGTGTTGAAGCTCCTTACATTCATCATCAAACCACTGGTTATGAGGAAAGGTTATAGTCCCCAAGGGCCTCTGTGGACAGCTTCTCCCAAAGCATCTACCGGCAACAATCATAAATACATTGACCAATTGAACAGTCTGTTGCTGTAGCATGGGAAGCTGCACCATTTCCGCTAGGTCGATTGTGGCCATCTGTGCATAAGTCTATGTGTGGTCGTATTCCAAGTACAGCTGAGGCATGTGAGATGTTGGAGCACTAAGGATCCAAATAGTCCGCAAATCCACCTACAGAAAAAATGGCTAGTGATTGGAATCCACTTATTCATTTCTACTATTTGTGCGAACGGGAAGGTGGGTGACTAGGTGCAAATCCTGCTCAGCCACCAACACATAATCCATGACACTAGAGCCACCCCTTGGTTCTCCAGCCTACAAGTGTAGCTGATAAAGTATGGCCACTCTGCAAGACCATTGCAAATGACCAAGTCAAAGATGCTGCACAGCAGAAGCAACTATCTGCCATAGCACGTAATCGAGTGGGTTCCGTCATCTGATATCCTTGGCCAAGCCATCTCTACAGGGCGTAGTTGTAGCACGACCTCTGTCAAGAGGTCAAATTACGTTAGATGTTCTATCCCCGTGCATGCATTGAGTTCTCCAAGCAACATGACCCTACACAATTGTTTGTGTTGTTGTATGTGATATGAATTATTAGATAAACTCAAAACAAACATAAGAAAATAGATTCAACTCCAATCTTTAAGAATTGTTCATCCATCCAACCGAGCTCACACTGGACGAGAAATCCTCATCTTGTCAACTCAACAAAGAACTGGACAAGTCTTCATTACTAGAATAAGGTAAAGGAAAAGCTTGGGCTAGACATAGACATAGACGCTAAATTTAAGGAAGCCAGTCACTTAGGGAACCTGATCCAATGAAAGAAAGTCCATCTCCTTATATAGCTAATTTGTGTACCCTTTTCTGAAGACCTTTTGATGAACTACAAGCTTGTGCAAAAAGCTGAGAGTAGATCACCACCCACTAGTCAGACCTCCAAGCTGTTGTGGTAGCCAACCAATAATTCCCCCCATTATGTAAATAGATGCCAAGGCAAGGATAGGGTGTAAGTAGGGAGTAATAGTATAGGTTTATCTAGAAGTGAGCATATGCTAGTGTAATCGTAATAGGCTTTATGGGGAGATGGAAAAGCGATTGGAAGGGCTAGTAATTAATTGGTTTTGGATGATGATAGCTTATGGACGAAGTAGGCTTATGTGCAGGACAAGTGGGCTACATGCACGATAATGGATTTTTTATGTGAGACAAATGGGCTTGAAAGCAAGACAATGGAAGTTTAAGCTTAAATAATTGCAAGATGAGTTGGATTTAAATGCATGAGAACAAATTTGGCTGCTTATGATCCCTGCAAGTGGTTAGCACACAATACCCCTTCCTAATGAGATACAGAAACAACAAATGTGCACGTTTTATCTGATTTGGTTACATTATTGCAGATTTTTATCAGCTCAAAGGGAGTTTCATTTAATATCACGCAATGATTTTATCTAGCAATGGGTTTCAGAATGCAATACAACAGTAACTTTAAGCTATTGGAAGTATTCTAAGACACAAAATCTTTTCTAAGAGTTGCTAATGCACAAACACAATTTCTCGTTTGAGCAACCATCAAGCATTTGAATTTAGCAAAAAAATGTTACAACAAACTTATCTTCCACATTAATCAGCCACAGAGTATTAACTTCTTCATCAGACTAAGTATACCACAATTCTTAGTTCAACACCATCAAATTCAACATCGATTCTGCAACATTTCTTCAGTAATTTTTATAATCGGCTATTTGGAGTTCCCCCAGCACAAAAAACAATTTCGCACAATGTCTCTTTATCTGCTTCCACTGCCAAACACTTTCCAAATCTGCTCCTGGTTCCTTGGACTCGGCATCGCATCTCTGTGAAATCGGAACCGTCAGAAGCTTCTAGGGCCCAAAAACTGCTATTTTTGCTCTGCGACATGGCAAGACTAAGGTGCAGAAACGAGGATGGGTTGGGAAGGGTTTAGGTTTAGAGCAAAAAATGAGTTTGGATCTGTGCATAGGTTCAAAATTTTGGCATAAGGTGAGGACGAATTGAACCTTTGCATAAAACCAAAAGCAATATTATGGTCATCAATGGAATTGCCGGCCAAAAGATCTGCACCTTGTCTTGGATCAGCTCCCTCCCCCTCTACCATCTAGCAATGAATGTTTTTAATATGGGGAAATGAGATGAGGTCATGATCAACATACAATGAGGTCATCTTCAATTGCACGCCCTGATGCAATATAGCTTCTTTCAGTAGTGCATCTGTGACTATGAATTTTACCATACTTGAGTGATTGGGGCGTTGAACACCATGACGAGTTGCCCTGGCAATGCACACGGGAGCATGAAACCTCATATGGGAGAGGCCTAGGGTTTGGAGCCATCCAATGAGGTTCTCTCCTGCTTTAGGCCACTGACCACATTGTGGCTTCTGCATCTCTACTCTTGTTGCTCTCTGAACAATGGGACAATATCTATCTTCTTGGCAGGTGTCATCTGCTGTCTGTGAGGTGTTGGCTGTTGTTGGTGTTGGGGGTGAAGCGATATAGACCGTCATGGTGGAGCAACATTTGCCTATCTGAGTAGTGTTGTTCGAGCATTTGAATATGAGCAGCCCGGGGGATCCACCTTCTTTATACAGGACATGCCACCTGCGTGTATAGGGTAGCCAAAAAACCCCTAGTATACGTGTTTCTGATAGGCAATTTGAACCCCTATCCGTATGGTTTTATAACTAGAAGGACGTTAAAAAACCTCTATGACCCCTAGTATACGTACGGAAAAGGGTAAAAAACCACCCCCTCCCGTTCATGCACGTGGTTTTGACAGGTTCCACAGGGTGAAGCCCCCTTGATGAGCAGCAGCCGCAATATAAAGAGACACCTTCGCCACTTGGAACTGAGATCTTAATTCTTATCGGAGCAATTTCTGCCATGCTAATTCACACATCCAATACCGCAGTTGCTTATGAGCATTTGCATGGAGGCCGTTGCCCTGCCGAGCGATTGCTGCATGTACCTCTTACCTATCTCAATCCCATACAAGAGAGCTATGTTCCAAGCTCTGAAGCCTAGAGATAATTACAATATCCCCTACCAACGAGGCCATCTCGAGACTGCTGACCCTGTCTTGGAGAGCTCGGAGGTGCTGGCGCTGCAACTGGCTTTCTTCAGTGGCTTCCTAGACAGCCCTGGCAGTCATTTCCTGCTCAAAATGTTCCCTATCTCGAGTCATAGTGTCAATGTTAGTGAACATGGTGTCGAGATGGGGCTGTAGGTCAGCAAGACCCAACTTATCCTGTTGTTTAGACTGCACTAAGCAAACACTGTCCTCAAACTATTGCATGTGAGTCTCAATGCGATCCTAG
>JAANSK020264272.1:0-21827 GCA_011763485.2 Isoetes engelmannii | reverse complement strand
GGGTTCTCTATTGAATCCCGTCCTTGCTTGGACGATTTAATATTGATGATACTGTTAAAATTTCAACAACAAAAATAATTAGAAAATCAATCATGTCCACTTTTGCAAACATCAACATGTGGCGTTGTAACAACCTCCAACATCACAAATGATACATCGGAAGATTAACACACTTACATCAAAGGTAGGTAAAGACATAGAAGCTCCTAGATTAGAGCGTTACCACCGAGCACAAGCTCCTAGATTAGTGCGGCAACGCCGCAGCACACGTGTACTAAATAAGTAGTAAGGTGGAATTTTAGCAAGCCCGGGTAAAAGTGTGCCTACCCACTTCAAATCTCATGCCTCCCATTCCGAAATGGACTAATCTAGATGTAAGAAATGGACTGATATAGCAATGAAAATTTTAGTGACCCCGACGGGCCATTTGGCCTGGAATCAACTATTTTCGCAAGACCCCATGGCCGACTTGAGTAGGATGAGTTAGCTATATAGTAGGTGCAAATTCGCCATTAGCTGAGTGGATCCTGTATGGTATAAGATTCTTTTTCTGTTGGTTCATCGGCTTCATTCATTCGGCCTTTGATCCGTAAAGATGCATCTCTCTCTGCCATACTGGTGTCATGGCATGTCTCTGTCTCCCTTTCTTCTATGGTGAATTCTTGTGTCTCGTGGTCCACTCTCAAATGATAAGCTATTAGGCCTAGCCCACAATGTTCTCCCATAGACTCTACATGCCAGAGGGATCTGTTGTAACCAGACAAGTCTTCCTTGTCAGCCGGTCTAGCTCTGTCACCCATAGCTAGAGGGGCTCTTATGCACAGGATGCATTAATTGGGAATTAATGAGGCTAATTTAGAATCATCCACTAATCAAGGTCTGGGTCTCTACTCCCCTTTCCAATACACAAGAGGTGCGCACAGAACTATCCAAACATCAAATACAATGAATCGAATCAAATATCAAGATCATATCTATCTACCATAAACAAACATGGTTAGGATTCCTTTGTTAGTTCTTGGGCTCTACAGGTCTACTAGGGCCAAGAACAGATGCAAAATTGATCTAAGACTGTCGGGAACACGCATTTGCATATTGAGACAGGCTAGCATGCATTCCCCTAAAGGCGTCCATTTGCTACAGTTAGGGATGAATCCGACAGGTCGAATTAGACTGCTGGCAAGGTCGACGGCTGGCGCGAATCCAAATGCACGCTTGGGCTGGAATGCAAAAAGGAGACTTTTAGCTCTTTTTAAGGGCCGTACATATTGACATGTTATAAGGCATGTGCAATATAATAGGCTACAAGTGTTGCACCCCATGGTGTAATCTATACAGCACTATGATGTAAAGGTTGTGATGCACGACATGTACTAGTGACAAGGCAATATAATGTGTATATATATATATTTATATTATATATATATATTTATATCGTATATTATCTTAGAATGTCACAAAAGGGAGAACAACATTTGCAAGCTTATCAAAAACACTCATGTCCTGTGATTGATGCAATAGATAGAAGATTGTACTTCATAAAATACTTCTTTCTATCCCTTAATAAATAATGAAACTCTAGTATAAAGGTGTCTTGCTTTTTGTGCTCAGCAGAAGACGAGCCAAAAGAAATCCTTAAAGCTCTTGGACGAATTGGAGTGCTTGCTACCAACCTTCCTTACTAGAAGCTCCATGCTGGTTGGACACATTTCGAAATCAGGACAAAGTAAACAAGTAGAAATAAAAGGAAAATATTGTGCTTGTTGTTAGCACAATGTGAGAAATGAGTTGTGGGAGATGAATTCCACGCAAAATACTTCCATCATTTTCCATCGTTGCTCGGGTTGCAGCCATACTCAGTCTGTCTGAGTTTGGTGTGAAGAATAACCTGAAATTGAAGCGTGGGCTGCTACCGGAGATATTACTATGTGAATCCAATAGAAATGTGGTGCAAAAAATTGAAGCCTATATGTGCTTCACCGGAATAGAAAAAATATGTAAGCATTCGGAGTTAGGACGAATATACGATGTTCCCAACAGGACAGGTATGGTCAATTAATTTTCTCAATCGTCCCTTTTTTTTAGATCAAGATCTAATGGACCGTCGAGTGTCCATGTCAAATTACAGGATATGTGGATAGTTTAGGCTTTCAGATAAGGTGACACTCAAGGTAGGGATGTTGCGCTAAAAAGTATGAGAACATATGATATGCTAAGAACGTGCTAAAAGTTGCTAAAATGAGCCCTCTGATTAATGAATTATTCCTTAGTAGGAGCAATCCAGAAAATGCTAAATCAAATGCAATTTTTTTTATTTTATTTTTTTAAATATTGAAGGACGTCAGTCTATTCATCATCACATAATGATTACATTCTACTTCAGTTTATTCTATAGATCACATGGAAGCCAATGCACTCCTAGGCGCGATCATTCCGATTCTATGATATGAGCTACTTTGCATGTGATTATCCATTACATATGGCAGGTTTAATGTTTATGGCAAGTTTTGATCCATCTGTAGTCTCGATGGAATTTAGATTTAATTAAGTGGCATCATAGTACCAAGTGAGGTGCATTTATGGGTAGATATTGTCTTAAATGCTGCGACAATAGCATGTTGTCCTGGAATTTACTAAAGTAATATATGATACTAAAGATCAAATACAATACAATTCAAGGAGATCTTGGATATGTATTGTATATACATGTTGGAGGAATCGCAATCAAGAGGAGTTGCAAATAGTGTATACTCCACCACGAATGGATTATATGTCACAATTAAAAGGAGTTGCAAATATCTGATTCACACTATCTCTCTTTGTCTTCTCTCTCTAAAATATACTTCCTTCCTTCCTTCCTTCTAAAGTCAATGCAATGTTGTTGTTGTCAAAATTATTGCTTGTTAATGTAATTTGACCAATAGCAAAAGTTTCAAAGTTTGTATTGCTTTGGACATATATATTGAACAAATTTCATAACATCAATAAAACTATCTTGAGAACAAAAATAATAGTCTATCTTCCTCGTTTCCATTCTTTTTGGTCCAGTGGTAACACACTAGGTCTAAAAGGAATATATCTTGAGTTAGAGGCCACCTAGAATCACATTCAATCTAAGGTGATTGGGGGCAGGACCGGGCTTCCATCATGATAGTGCATCTTTTATACAAATGAAATGCCACATTAACTTCACTATGCTTAGCATGAGCATGGACAATGGAGTTCCATGTGTATTGATCTGGTATGAGAGCTTTGAATGCCAAACTAGCTTCAATAAAACTTAAGCCAGGTGCAAATAAACCTAAAAGCATCTAGTCCATCGTGGATCATAAGTGTATCTACTAGTCTACAGTATCAAGATTTCTCAGTTTTGTGCATTTGAGCACTAAATGATGACCCTAGTATTTTGAGATGGAATATCCATGTTTCTGATTGTTCATAGCACAATCTAGCGTGAGTTTCTTAATGTTTGAAAATGCATGCTGATTATCAAGGCAAGTAAAAGCAATAAAACATCCAATCTTATTCTGAACATATACCTCAAGAAATGGCAACTGCGTATTTAAAAAAAAAATATATAAAAAACTCCATTTTTTTCGAACATGTACTTAAAGCAATGGCAACCATGTATTGTTTTGAGCATGGATCCTTTTATGGATCCAACAGCTAGTGGCCTAGCTCATATGGAATCTTGAATTTTGTTGCAGCCAAGCCTGCGACAGCAGTACTGCAACTGCTATGCCGAGCTCATGGCAAAATTTAGATACACCTGGCAATCACACAGGTAAAAAACAACAGATTCAATGGTGAATGAAAATAAGAAAATACACGAACCCCACCATCAAACAAGGGTTCGTGCCCTAGGGCAACCCAAAGAGGGGCACCCTACTTTGTTCATACGAGGACGTATTTGAGGTACCTAGAGGGCCACGCCATCTTTGTGGACGCTTCATCTAGAACATGTGCAACTGGCCTTCGGATTGGCAATCCATTTTTTCGTATTTATGGCGTGCAGACGATATTGTTGGGCAAGCTCGGACACTCGGTCATTCCACTTGGATCAAGAGTCCCATTTTTTTAAACCTCTCTTGACATAGGCTACTCGACATAAAATATGGCAAGTTATTTTTCTTTCGTTGACCAATGTTGGGGAAACCTTTAGAGCCCCAGTTGGAAAATCACCTATGTTTTCTTTAGAAAGTCGAATATCTAGTGTTTCTGTAGATAGTCGGATATTTGAAGTTTCGAACCGGAAATTTGTATAGTCTTTTTCTGCCATGCACTATTTCAACTGAAAATCTTTAGTTTTCAATCAGAAAAGTCTTCTTTTACCCCGGAGTTCTCCAAACGCTACGACTTGATCTTGAACAAGATCTACAGAACTAACAGATCTTGAATTTAAAATGAAAAAATAAAATCTAAGAAATAACTCACTAGGGTGATATGTAGGTATTCTACATTAATGTTGGAAACGAGAAAAGTCTTGGCTAGTGTGAACGCGGACATTTTCTGTCCAGAAATTGTGTGTATAAACGACTCACTATTAGAACACAGGGCCAGAGCTTCAGAGCTTACCGTTTCGCCTGGCCGGACCTATTCACTGCTCCAAATCTTTTCCTTAATCTTGGATTGGAATGGAAAATTTCGTTCTGATCGATCCATTTCCTGAACTTCGTCAGACCTTAAAACCCGAGATTATCCTTCTTTTGATAATTCCCATAGCTTTGCTCGGTATTTATCTTTTGCATCTGGTTATGAGATCCAAGAAGCCTTATTTTCCATCTTTTGAAGGAAAGCATGTGTTCATCACAGGAGGTTCTAGTGGAATAGGCCTGGCTACGGCGAAACGGGCTCTTTTAGAAGGATCTTTTGTGACTATTACTGGTCGGAATGAGGGAAAACTGGAGGAAGCTCTGAATATGCTGATTAAAGAAACAAAATGCAGCGAAGATAGGCTGAAATATCTGGTAAAAATGTGTTTCTTAAGTTTCAAATTCTTATCTAGATTGTCTATTTTTACACTTATTGCATGTTGTTTGCTATTTCTTTCCTCAAATTAGTCGTGAATCTTGAAAACGTTTTGCAATTTAATGCTAAAATTGCTCTGTTTTGGCTTCAAGGTTGCAGATGTGGCGGATTATGAAGCAATAAGCGCAAGTGTTAAAACAGCGTTTGAATGGAGGCCTATTGATGTTCTGATATGCAATGCTGGGATTGCTGCGGCTGGATATATTGACGAGCTTCCGATCAAACAACACGAAGCAGTTTTTAACACAAATGTTTTTGGCTCATTCTACACAATCCATGCTGCCCTTCCATTCATGAAAAAGTACTCTCCTCGCCATTCTCTGTCTATTGTAATTATCGGCTCCACTGCATCTCTGGTACAGACCCTAAATCTCTGTTTTACATGTACTTTCTTGTTTTTATATGGCCTATAAATCTCTGTTCTATATGTACTTTCTGGTTCTTATATTTTCTCTGGCGTTTAAATGACTCGTGTCTCAAACTGCTGCTGGCTAAAAATAAGTGCTGGTTTAATTCGCAGTACCTTTTGTATGGAAATGCTGCATATACGGCTTCAAAATATGCAGTGCGAGGTCTGGCTGAGGCTCTGCAGCTAGAATTGCTTCCGTACAACATTCAAGTGAATTTGATCTGCCCTGGTTTTGTAAATACTCCATTTCTGGATAGTGGTAAGAACTAACATTCTTCTGCAGTATAGTTTCTTTTCTTATTGTGATGGATTATAGTCCTTAGTTTTATATATTTTAGCTACGATTCATCTTCATTTCTTAATACTCGTTGCAATTGAAATGTTTTTGCAGTTGAAATCGACAATGAATTCGATAAACTGCTGGAGCAGATTGATTTATACAAGCGAGAGAATGCAAACACTCCAGATAAGATTGCAAGGCTGACACTGAATGCAGTAAGGAAAGGGAAATTCTTGGTGACAACAAAAGAAGCAGTTCCATCCTTATCTCTGGTAACAGTAGGCAGAGGATTTACACCCTCAGGATCCATGCTAATCAACCTGCTTGAGCTTGTGACCCACCCTTTTGTCAGAATTGCAAGCTGGATCCATGCCTGGAAGGCTAAAAAATTGATCTTGGAGTACCACCAAAGGAAAATTGCGCAGGAGAACAAACTCAAATCAGCTTACTAACCAACCAGTCTGCAAATCCATCAAATCAGATCAAATAATTACCACCTTGATCCATGAAGAATACCATACAGTTTACTATATAATATAGGTATTTGCTTCCTCCTTTTCTTCATCGGATCTGGTACCAATAGGATGTCCTGAGAAACGTGGTCTGGATTTACCTTAATATAGCCCCATTTATGACCACGTTCTAAGTATGAAGTTTTACTGTTTTAGTACCTATGTCTCTTTTGCAGTAGTATCCTGCATTTAAACTTGATACAGGAAGTAGGCCCTTTCCATACTGATACTGATGTAAAAGTCCCTGCTAAAGCCAAGGGCCCCAGGCCCCTTCATGGCTGTTGAAGGCCGTTGCATTGCAATAATGATTTATATGAAAAAGCCTCATATGGAGAACTAATTTCTTGACTTTGGACAACTGCAACTGCCAATTTGCCAATTGATATACAATAAAAAACAACAGCATTACCATTACATGTTGAATTAGTACTATATTATTATATCTTGGTCTCCTTAAGAAGACACTTCAATTCAATTCAACTTATTTAAACAAACGCGTTGGCCAAGGCTGCCGTAAACATTTCTCTTTCCTAGCCCTTTGTTCCATCTTTTTGCTGCCTTTCTCCTCTGCCAATAGTCCTTAGTGTAGCCGGGTGCACAACAAACCCTCTTTGTTTTTTCCTTCCATAGACGTGTGTCGCTTTCCTATGCAATATAGATAATATTTTTTTATGTATCTACTCTATATAAGTTAAATAAGAAATTTATTGTGGCAATTTATGTTTTCCAAGTCATTATGAAGAGGCCAAAGTCAAAGTCAAAGATGCCTCCAATATCGGAGTTCCCCTGAGTCCTGATTATCATAGCTTTCAATCTAAATGTAGAGGATGTACTGAGAGATTGATGAATGTAGTGGAGGTGACAACCATAGATATGAGATTTTTGAATACCACACAATATAACATAGGCATTGGGGTGATGGGTGTGATAGAGGATGTATGCCATGAAACCCCATGAAAGTGATAGAGGATGTACTGAGAGATTGATGAATGTAGCGGCGGTGACAACTATAGATACGAGATTTTTTGAATCCGCACAATATAACTTAGGCATTGGGGTGATGGGTGCGATGAAACGAGCGCTTGCAAATTGTGTAGATTGAAATCAACAATATTTTGGAGCGTGTAATGGATTCATGGATTGCAAAAGTTGAACTCCAAGAAGTTTTGCAAACTCATTTACAGATTTTTTTTTTTTTCCCCACTAGTTTAATAGCATAATTCTTGTTTAATAGCATAATTCTTGTAATTATTTATTGCCAAATTTTCTGAGTTTGTTGGGCGACAACAATAAATCCATGTATTTGGTACACCAACAAAAGGGTTTAAAATTCTTGAGTGCCATGCATCGAGAGGTTTATAATTATTCGCAAAAGGTGACACCAACATAAGCCTTTAAAATTCATGTGGCATGGATGGAGAGGCATATTAGCAGATGGTTTCCAATTTTCACATACACTTCTTTGTACCAAGAAATTTTGAACTTTGGCAATATAAATGAGACACTGCTAAGTTTCCTTATCCCAAGACTCGTTGACTTAACCACAATCAATAGATCTCCATAGCCGATAGGGGGGATCTGCACGCAACAAAATAATGATCAAATGAAGGAAAAATATAGAAATTCATGGTAGAACTTCTAGTGCCTTTAAAGAACTATCACAACTGGTGTTTGTGTTCCATTGTTAATATATTCCATTTGTAATTATAATTCCAGGGTAAGCAATAGAACGGGATTTCAGTTAAATGATTGCCAATGAATGTTGACTAACCTTTTTCAACGGATTGAATAGCCTAATCATATAGTCCTTAACTCCCGAACCCATCTCTGCCATGCCAAGAAACATCAACTTACGCACAAAGACAAGCACAAAGACCAGATTTGCCAAGAATAAACCATAACAAGGGAATTTTAGAAGGGAAAATTTGCCACAAAGTTTTTCCAAGGGCTTTGCGTGAGGTTCGAGCGGAAGGCAGTGAAGAGTCGCCGGATTGATGCTTTGATGTAGAGTTGAACCTTCCTTGCTCTCTGATCTACAAGATTTTGGAGCAAAATCATCAAAGTACTGTCTAATATATGAAACATTATTCTGTGCCCAAGACTACAGAACTTGGAAAAACTTAAAAATGTTGTATGATGTTCAATTAAGTGAAAACCGGTCTTGATAAGATCTATCCAATGCATTTGCAAGCAATGAGCATATAATTTAGTTACATTTTGTGTAAGTAAGCGGAAAAATTAGGAAAAAAAAGATTCAACACGTGAAACTCCTGCATTGATCGTTAGTAAGCAATTGCTAAACCACTGGAGTGTTCCTTACACTTAGAAATGCGAAAAAAATTAAGGTTAAGAGTTCATATAGTATCATTACATCATTCGTTGAAGTCAATTTTGACTTGGTCAAAAAAGCACTTTTGAGTGTCTTGCTGAAGTAATTTTCTAACAAACTTTTATAGGCTTCTTCCTTACATGCTAGACCACCTATCTGAATTGAGTTTGCATTGAAATCCTGCAGGAGTGAAAGTGACATTGGCTTGAGTAAGAACTTCAATTTTTTATTTTGAGAAAGCAGTGCTGATTTGAGCTTTCTTTTTGCAATCTTTTTGCTCAGAGTGGTTGCCTGAAGCAACCTGGAGGTCCTGTACTATTGAGGTTGAAGGTTTGTTAGGAATACCTTCAATGTTTTGGAGGCTCCTATCGAGATCCAACCTGGTTCTTGGGAATTATGGCTCCTAGTAGAAACAATGGAGAATGTTGAGCACGTGGAAGCAAGAGAACACTGAAACACTCCCTGCAACATGAGGAGTAGCAATACAAGTAAATGCAGGTATGCCTTGTCACTATTTTGAGCTCAATGTGCCTATTCCTCCCCCAACTTTTGATCCTAGTATCAATGCTAATAACTTCTTGAAAATGTTTGAGGAATACTATCAAGAGTATGACCACAAGAAAGGTTGTAAATTTTCAGAATTTAAGAAGTGCTTCAAGAATGATGAGGTATGTGGTAAGTAATAGTAGTAACACTTGGGAGGAGATTGTGAAGAAGTTCCTGGTCAGATTTGGTAGGTTGCTTGACCCTCAAGATCTGATCTTTGAGTTGCACACCTTCCACATCAAAATGATGAGACTATTCATCAATATGGTGAAAGATTTCATGTCTATCTTGTGAAATGTCAAGCTAATCAAGTATCTAATCTTACTTTGGGGCATCTTTTATAAGAGGTTTGAGCAGCAGACCAAGGGTATGCAGGAAAATGCTCAAGACACACAAGCAAGAGGGATTTGACACCATTCACAAAGCCTTTAACAAGGCTACTGAAATTGCTGATATACTTTCCTATCTTCCTGATGACTTACATTGCAGGAGTACCTAGGTCCTAGTCCCACACCAATTTATGCTCTACAAAATGATAAAAAGAAGCCTAAGATGGTTGAGGATTCAGACAACCATGTGGCTAATGTTAGGGCAAAATTCACTAAGGTTTTAGAAGCCTTGGTTGAAGTTAGAGATGAAAGCTTCAAAACCTGAGAGGAGAACTTATCCTCCATCTGCACATTGCACAAGAGAGACTCATTCTTCAAATGTTTGCTGGTATAGACTGTGCACCAAATATGGTAAGAGAGGTCATTATGGTAAGGAGTGCCCTGTTTGTGCTTTTTGCAAGGCCACTGACCACTATATGAAGATAGATGTAGTGTGAAGGAATACTTTGCAAGACAAGAAATGACCAAGGCTATTGAGCCAAGCACTTCAGTGAGGTTTGCTTCTGAACCAAGTCTCCCTATCAGATTTGTGCAGGAAACAAAGGAGCAAGAGGAGATCATGGCTGTCCACACAAAAGGCATGCTCAATTCAGAGGGCAAGGAGGTAATATAAGCCAATGAGGAAGTAAGTATACCTAAGGTCAAACCAAATGAAGACAATCAGGTTATGCACCCCCTCCTTGCCAAAAGTTCATTAGAAAAGATAAAGTGTTGGTTTTGAGTCCCTCTTTTAAAAAATTCAAAGATTAATGTAGATTTGCTAACACCACTAAGGATTGCTCGTTCTTATAGAAAGAAGATATTGAGTCTATCTCGAGCAGAGTAGGTCAATCTATCTCAAGAAGAACAAATAGCCTTCAAAAATCATATTGAGAGCAAATGCTGATCCAAGATGAACATATGTGGCAAGTTTGGGTAAAAAAGCCTTGTCCAAGTTGTTGCTTGATGGAGGATCGCCTCTCAATGTGATGCCTCATCATGTCATCAAGTTGTATGGATTGGATTTTGACAAAAGGGCATCTATGGTACTCAAATCCTTCTAACTCAAAGATCAAACCCATAGGAATATTATGAGCAAGATACCTATTGACATTGAAGGCAGTATAGTGGCTGCTAACTTTATAATGGTTGCATTTGAAGGCATAAATGAAAATTCAGATATTTATGACCTATTTTTAAGTAGAAGGTGGTTGTCTACAGTAGATGCAAGGCCTATATGGTCAAGGGGTGAATGCACTATAACTGATGGGAGAAAAACAAGCGCCTTGTACTGCAAGATTGGAAAACTTGAGGCCCTCAACTTCATAGAAGAAGATGTCTTGAAATCAAACCACTTTGGGAAATCTGAGCTTTTTGTACCAACCTCAGAATCAGAGCTAAAGCTGCTAATGAAGGTAAGTAATCTTAAGAAGAAAGTTTTGCTTACTTATGGTTTGATGGTGGAGTTTCCAAAAGGTTAAATGTAGCTTCCTTTGCTGCTATATTGAAAGATCATTCTAACAAGTTGCTTACTAAGGTTGGCAGAAGCCTTTATTGCAGATCTGCAAGAAGCCAAGCATCTAGGCATCACTAGCATTGTTGTTTTTGGTGATTCCTAACTTGTTTGTAGGCAGATCTTGAGAAAATATCAGGCCAAGAATGAAGACATAATCACACTAAGGGATTTGGCTTTGGAAGAACTATCAGCTTTCAAAACTTAGGAGCTGCACCATGTGACAAGGGAGCTCAATAGTTAGGTTGATGCTTTGTGCAGAAGTGTTCTCCTTGAGCATTTGGTTGAACAGGCAATCAAAGAAGAAAAATTGGAAGAAGAGGACTTGAAGCAACTACATCCTATCCTTGTCATCAATGCAAGTGATGAAAAACAAGTTAATGAGGCAAAGATTGAAAAGAATAGTCAAAGTAGAGTCCTATATGTTGTTGACATGTTTAGAATAGAATAGAATAGAATAGCATAAGATTTTTATCGTCCTCCGAGGAAAATGAGAGTATAGTCATAGAATTCATTAATGAATGGATGTATTTGCTTGGGACTATAATGAATTGATTGTTGTTGATAAAGGTATGTGTGAGTTTGAGATAAAGATCAAAGAGGGAATGAAACCTGCTTGGGACTATAATGAATTGATTGTGGTTGATAAAGGTATGTGTGAGCTTGAGATAAATATCAAAGAGGGAATGAAACATGTTACGCAAAACTTTAGGAGGATAAATGTTGCATTGCTTGATCTTATTAAAGATGAACTTTATAGAATGAAGGATGCTGGTGTGGTATCAGAGATTGTAAATCTGAATCATTGTCTTGCATTGTACCTGTTGAAAAGAAAAACAAGACCATTAGAATATGCATTGATTATAGAGATTTGAACAAGACAACCATCAAAGATTGCTATCCTTTGCCTTTTTTGGAAGAGGTCTTACGTGCTGTTGCAGGTAAGGAGATGTACGCCTCCTTAGATGGATTTTCAGGTTTCAATCAAATCAGTATCAAGGAGGAATATCAGCCCAAAACAGCATTCATCACACCTTGAGGAACTTTTGCCACGAGAAGGATGCCTTTTGGTCTTATGAATGCTTCAACAACATTCCGAAGAGCCATGGACACCATATTTTGGGATGCCCTCTTCTTTGTCTAGAGTATTTTTAGATGACTTTGGTTAGGCTCCTCCATAAGAAATTATTCTGATTATCTCACTAAAGTGTGTACCATGTGTAGGAAAGGAGGAATGAGCTTGAATTATAAAAAATGTATGTTTTATAGTTTTTATATTCAAAAGGGGACTGTTGGAACATGAAGTGTCAAGCAAAGGCATTCAAGTTGTTGAAAACAAAGTAGAGGCCTTAAAGAAGCTTACTCCACCAAAACCTCCTGAGCAAGTAAAAAGCTTCTTGCGAATGATACGCTTTCTGAGATTGTATGTACCTCATTTCTCTCATTAATCAGTCTCATTTCTGACCTCACCAAGGTAGGAGAATTCATAAAGAATGAGAGGAAGGACATACTCATAGATTGGACTGAAATCTATTAAGAGGCTTATGAAACCATTATAGAAGCCATCTCTAGCTTTAATTTACTCAAACTTCCTGATCCTCAAAAGTCTTTCCAAGCCTACATAAGTGTCACCAAGCAAGTCATAGGATTGGTATTGCTTCAAGAAGATAGGATTATCACATTTGCAAGTAAGATTTAGTTTGATACTAAAATGAGATATTCCAACTCGAGAAATGTGCAGCAGCCCTCATGTTCATAATTGATAGGCAAGGACATCTTATCCAAAACAACCACACTCTAAGTCTTCATGAACAAAAATCCCATATCACTACTATTTGCCAAAAAAATACCCCAAAGCCAAGATATGTAGATGGGTATATAAGGTACAATCTTATGACATTGATGTCAAAGTGGTTCATATTGTTAACAACCCAAGTGCTTACCTTCTTTCTGTGCTTTTTGAGCATGAAGATGAAGAAGGTTTGATGGATCATGATGCTGACATTGAAACTAACTTGTTGGTGTCTCATTTGCAAGAACTGGATTGGCAAGAAGAGATCAAAAGATATTTGGAGCATAATGAGCTGCTGAGGACTAGAATACAAAGAAGATTTAAGGAGAAATGCAACGAGTTTAGGCTAATTGAAAATGTTTTATGCAGAATTGACAAATGAGTCATTCTAAGGTGTGTGGACGGCCAAGCTGGTTATTCAAGTCTGTCATGAAGGAGTATGTGGTGGCCACTTTGCTGCTGACACAACAACCAAGAAGATATTAACGCCAGGGTACAATTGGCCTACTCTACTTAAGGATTGTTACAATATAATTAAGTGTTACCACAAATGTCAAATCTATGGCAAAAGAATATTGCAGCCAAACCCCCTTACTGCTATTACTTCTCCAGGACCTTTTCAAGTATGGAGACTTGATTTCGTAGGTCCCACAGACCCTCCATTATCTAGACAACATCAATATGTACTAGTTGCTACTGGCTATTTCACCAAATGGGCTGAAGTCGTTCCAGTTAGACAAGCCAATGCTTTGACTACTGCTAGATTCCTTCATGAGAACATTTGTGCTAGGTTTGGCATTTCTCTCAAGCTCATATCTGATAGGGGAAGCCAATTCTTGAATAAGATCATTGCCACCTACTTTCTACTCTCAAAGTCAAGCATACCAAGAGAGCTGCCCATTACCCTCAAGGAAATGGCCAAGTTGAGTCTGCAAACAAAGTACTTAAGTCTATACTCAAGAAAACCATCAGCATATCCAAGAAAGATTGGCATGTGAAGCTTCGCATATAGGACCACTATCAAGGCAGTTACCAAACATACTCCTTTCAGCCTTCTATATGGCATTGAGCCCATTGTTCCAATAGAGCTAGAATTGCCTTCCTTGAGATTAGCATACAAACTTAACTTCAAAGTGGAGGATGCACTCAAAAAGAGGTGTAAGGCTGATGCAACTAAAAGACCATAGGTTTGAGGCTGAAAATGCCATTCTTATTAAGAAATCCAAAGATATAGCAGCCTTCGAGGTTGTTCATAAGCTTCAAGGTACACTCAAAGATGGAGAATAGGTGCCGAAATGGAACAAGGCAAAAGAGGATAGTGCAGCCAAGTTTGAAGGTCTATGGGAAGGTCTACTTGAGGTGATTGGGGTAGCATGAAAAGACTCCTATTGTCTGAAATCTATTGTTGAAGATAGAGAACTCCCAAATCCCATCAACATCCTACATTTGAATAGGTATTGACAGCAGCATATTGCCTTGAGTTTTTTTTTAGTAAGCTTTATGATGTTTAGTATGTAGGCTTCATTAGTTCAAAGTTTAAGTTGCTGCTCATGTTAAAACTAAAAAACAAAAAAAGGAAATGACAAAAACACATAGTTTAAACATGCTAGATGATGATAGAAGAGTTGCTTAGTTTGCCTTCAATAGTTTAGCTTCCGTCTTGATGTTTCTAGAGTGTTTCATACATTTCCAAGGTGTTTGCTACTTACTAACTCAGAAACAGTCAAGATCATGCAAGTGGAAGCCAACACAAGGTCTCAAACTCGAATTTGTGATGATAGGGTTCATTGTTTCTATGCATGAGCATTTGCCATACACTTTAACATGATTCATATTCATTCATACTCCATTCCTCCATCTCAGTCACACCTCTATATGCTGCTACCATTTCTACCACAACAGAAGCCTTTTATGCTAACTTAAGCTTTGTCACATGCAGGTCCATCCATGACCACATTCATCATATGGTAATCTGCTCCTAGTTGCCCAAAAACCATGTTAGCCACTTCCATTCTTTTATTCCCAATCATCCATATCTGGTTGCCACTACTCTCCCATATGGCAACCCCATTGTGCTAACTCCACGGTTGCCACTACTCTCCCATATGGCAACCCCATTGTGCTAACTCCACACTCATTGTCATGCAGGTTCATCCCACACATGCTTCCATAATCACTTGCATCACTTTTGGCCTACCTCTCATATGACTTTGCTTCCACATTTCTTGAATCCTATGTTGTCAACCATCTTTTTCCATATTGGCAACCATTTGAACCTCCTACAAGTTTTATCAGATTCAAGAGGCTGTGGGACCAGCCTATCCTTTTTGTTTGGCATGATGCTGCCACATTTTCGCAGCATTGAAGAGCTTGGCACTTGCATTGTTTACAAAGATGATAATTTAACCTCTTTTGCTTGTGCATGAGCAAGGAATATATGGACATTGATCAAGCATTGAAGACCTATGCATCTTTGAAGACCATTGGAAGTCATCAAGCATGAAGACCCATGTGCGGACACTTATTTGAGCATCATATAGGCATCGTAAGGAAGATTGTAGAACAAATTATGAGCATTCAAGAAGGCATGATAGTATGGAAGACCCCTCACATTAAATGGTACTTGGCTACATCCATGTTCCTTTGGCTTGATATAATTGGTCAGAGATCCTATTATCATGTTGCTACCTTCCATACACCTCGCTTCACATTTCTCATATGCCTTTTCCATTATCCAAACTCCAAAGTTGGCCGAAGCATTTTTCCTAGTCAAAATGTCTCACACACTCCATCATTCACTCGCCATTCATCAAAAATGCAAAACATTCTGTCAAAATTGGCTTTCTCAAAGGTCTAAGACCATGTTCTCTCACCAAAAGCAAAGTTAGAGAGAGAAAGGTGCACATTTGCTAACTCAAAGTTTGAAAATGCCAAAGCTAGCCTAAGTCTTACAAGAACTTTAACGTTTTGAAGTGCACTTGCCATTTACACACTTCATTATCCACATCACCATGAAATAAGTCCACATCACTATCACATGTCATCCTCTTCACTGCGCACATGTCATCCACCTCATCTCCATCTCCTAAAGAATTTTTGACTAGGGAAAATGCTCTTGTCACTTCACCTGCCACATCACCATATCATACATGCCATGTCACCATCCTCATGCCAAATCATCCTTTCTTTTGCCCACTCATCAAAAATTTGACCTTGATTTGGCTAAATAATCAAAGTGCTTATTTCCCAAGATTTGTTTTTCCATCATGAAGAGCACAAAAAAATATGCCATGTGAAGAGTGAATTTTTTTCGAAAAGATGTGGGAGGAGCACATGTAATTACAAGTCCACGTGGATCTGTTATTACATCCCCAAGGCTAATTTTTCGATTCGAGCCTGTGGGATATATCCACTATTTCTTCAAGGACCCTAAAAAGGGTAGGCCAAGAACTGGCCTTTTTCAATGGATTGAACTGAACTTTTTCAATGGATTGAATGACCTAATCATAGTCCTTAGCTCTTGAATCCATATCTGCCATGCCAAGAAACATTAACTCAAGCTAAAAGGCAAGCACAGAGATAGGATTTGCAAAGAATAAACCAAATTAGGGGAGTTTTGAAAAGGGTATATTCGCCACAAATTTTTTACAAGGGCTTTGCGCAAGATTTGACCGGAAGACAATGAAGAGTGACCGGATTATGCGGAGTTGGGCCTTCCTTGCTCCCTGATCTACAAGATTTGGGAGCAAAATCATCAAAAATACTGTTTAATATATGAAACATTATCCAGTGCCCAAGACTATAGGACTTGGGAAAACTCAAAAATGCTGCATGATGTTCAAGTAAGTGAAAATCTGACCTTGGTAAGATCTATCCAATGCATTTGCAAGAAATGCAGGGAAAAGGGGTTCTGCATGTTGGAAGTCCTGCATTGATTGTTAGTAAGCAAGTGCTAAACCACTTGAGTGTTTCCTTACACTTAAAAATGCAAAAAAAGTTAAAGGTTAAAGAGTCCATATAGTATCATTACATCACTCATTGAAAGCAAAAAAGTAGTGTGTTTCATCGCCAGTGCAACTCAGAAAACATAAATAGAAAGTATGAAAAATGGATTGCAAGCTTTAAATTCCTGATTTTGCACATTTATCTAGTTTTGTTGACAAAAGTAAATTCTTTATAAAGTAAATTCTTTATAGTGTTCTGACACATTTCCTGTTGAAAAAACTTGTTGCACATGTGGTGCAGACATGTCAGAGTATTCACAAGCTGTCAAAGCCCTAAAAACTACTTCCCAAACTCCCTCTGCAAATTTGAGCTTGTTGTTTCTTGAGAAAAGTCTGTCACTTTCAAAATCTATTTTACATAGTCTCAACACATGTTTTTTGAAAAAGTGAAGCTTTGATTGAACAATTTTTTACTTGGTCAGAAAAGCAATTTTGAGTGCTTGTTGAAATTATTTTTCAACACACTTTTTTACAGGTTCTCCCTTGCACTATAGAGCACCTATCTGAATTGAGCTTGCATTAGAATTCGTGCAAGAGTGAAAGTGACATTGGCTTGAGTGAGAGCTTCATTTTCTTGTTTTGGAAAGGCAATGCAATCTTTTTGCTCAGAGTGGTTGCCTAAAGCAACCTAGAGATCCTGTACCACTAAGATTGAAGGTTTGCCATGAATACCTTCAAAGGGTGGACCTTAGAAATTTTTGAAATGTAGTACAGGTGCACATTTAACAGGTAGTAGATATTTGGAGTTTCAAACCTTCTCACATGGAATTCGACTATTGGGGCATATGCCAAATCTGGAGAAAAGACTATGGCTCTTCAGTTGTACACAATAATGCAAAAGGAAGGCTCTTCAGTTGTACACAATAATGCAATAGGAAGGCATAATGCCAGACAACTTCACATTCTTGAGCATTTTGAAAGCATATTCGACTATAAATCAGGGCAAAAGAATTCATGACCAGATAACAAAGTGTGGCCTTCAGAATGATGTTGTGGGCAGCATTCTAGTGGATATGTATCCCAAGTGCAAGAGCTTGGACAATGCACGGAAGGTCTTTAACTCATTGAAGACAAAGAACATTGTAACATGGAGTGCAGTATGCTAAAAGCATGTGGCAGTATAGGTGCTATAGAACAAGGTAGGAATATTTACAAGCAGATTATACAAGATGGGCTTAGTTGTGAGATGACTATGGGGAATGCACTTGTCGTGATGCATTCGATGCATTCAAGGTGTGCGAACATGGAAGAGGTCAATGCAGTCTTCGGAATGATGCCATAAAGAGATGTAGCAACATGGGGTTGCAATGCTGCAGGATATGCCCAGTTTGGCAATGTTAAATTGGCTGGCCAATTTAACATATCTCAAGGACATGCAACATCGAAAGTATCAAGCCGGATGAAGCAGCATTTTCTACTTTCTTGTTGCTTACAGTCATGCAGGTTTGGTGAATGAAGGTTCTGAGTAATTACATTCATGATTGAGGACTGTGATATGGTACCTGATATTCGTCGTTATAGCTACATGTGATCTTCTTGGTCGTTCAGACATTGCATCAGGCAGAGAAATTACTCAGAAGCATACAACCACATAATATTGTTTGGACAAACTTGCGCTATTGGATCAGCAGCATGCTGGTGGATATATGCTCATGTCATTCATATATGCTGATGCTGGAATGTGGAAGGATGCTGCAAAAATAGAAGAGCGTAGGCAACAAATAGGTGCATGAAAAAAACCAGCAAAAACATAGATTGAGATAGACAATAAGCTGCATGAAATTATAGTTGGTGACAAAACTCATCCTCAGAGAGAGGAGATTTATGACATGTTGAAGTACATTAAGCAGTAAAATAAAGGAGGCATGATATTTGCCAAAACTTGATTTGATTGTGCAGCAGATGTCAGATGATGACAAGGAAGATGCTTTATGTGGCCACTGTGAGAAATTGGCAGTAGCCTATGGGCTTATAAGCACACCTCCAGGCACAACTATTCGAGCAATGAAAAAGCTCCGCGTATGTATGGATTGTCATAATGCAACAGAGTCATCTCTAAAATTGAACAGCGAGAAATCATCATAAAGGTCATGTGCACCATTTCAGCAATGGTTCATGTTCATGTAAACATTAACATTAGCATGGCATAGTTTTTTCAAATATAGAGCATAAAAAGGGTGAGTTATAAGTCTAGCATGGATGAGACATTTCCAAAACTTTTGGCCAGGCTGTGAAATTTGCCTCTCTGTGGTGCTTCCTGTCAAATAGCTCATCAGAGTCCTTTCAAGTCATCTGGTAATCCAGACAACAATTCTTGCAGATCTTGGGTTATAACTATGGTACTTTCTGTTCTAGTTCATCTTGACATTTGATCCATGCCCTGCAAATTATACAGAGGATTACTACACCATGTCATATGTTGGCCTTAGACAGGTGCATAAGTACAGAGCATAAAAAGAAGTCATGAGTAAATATAAGGTGGAAGAAAAGGTCATTGTTCAGACTGGTTTGCAGTACAAAAGAATAGAAATGTTGCATGGATTAACTTGAGGTGCAGCAAAATAATGCCAGTTGGATTTGGTTGCTTAATCAATTCAGTTCAGAATCTATGGACAATAAGACAAGGAGGTCAGCAGTCACATCCTTGTGATGCTTAATCGTGCTTCTCTTCGAGCTTTTGTTTCCAGCGCGTTTACATGCAATGTTAGAAGCTTATACCAATGGCCAATAGCTTTAGCCACAAACACATTCCTGAAGAGATGCTTTGTGGCCTAACAAATATTTGCTTTCAGATCTAGCATTTTGAATGGCAATTCACTGAGAATGCTTATGACAAACATTATATCTATCAACAATTTGATTGGCAAATTTCAGCAACCTCAAAGTTTTTGGGTTGCCTGCAAGGCTACCCTTGGGCGCAAAGGGACTTTTAAATATGCTGCAGCATACTCCTTTTGGTTGCAGGAATTTCTCTCTTTAAGCAGCTCAGATTGAGCGTTTGTTCATGGTGGTTTGGCATGCTATGAGCAGTGGAAGAATTGAAACGGTGAGTTATGTGTGCGTGAATTCGCCTTCTTCCCAGATTAGTTTTGAGCATTTGTCTGGTTTGTGAAGGTGGCATTTACTCAAGCTCTTCTATAAGCATGATACACGAGCATATTGAGGAGTACGTTGGAAAGTGCTCGCATGCTTTATTGAAACTTCAGGACTAGCCTACCCAATTGTGACCAGGTTTTTTTAATAAGGAATGCGTACCACATTTGGCATGCATAATCGGCTAGACAATTATAATGTATACAAGCTTGAAGTACATGCTAAAAGAGCGAAAGTGTGGCCATGCATCCGTACAGCAGGATACTATATGTGTTTGCTTCCTCTCTGGTTATTACGATGGACAGGATATCATTATAATTCTTGATGGCATGCCACCTAGCTATTTTCATAGTGATTCCAATGAGCCAAGACTCTATGCACTACGATTGCCACTGTTTTACTCTACGTATTACTTTTCTCAATAGCTAGGCTTTTACCATAGGTGATTTGCCAGGTCCTTTGCTAGCATATGCACATTAGCGCATAATGGGAGACTGGCGCCAGAACTCACATGTATTGGAGACAATTTCGACAGCACTCATTCCTGCCGCGGGTTCTTTAGCCATATTTGCATCAGAAGAGAGATGCCACACAGTAAATTCATGCCTGACGATCCCTTTGCAAGGGCTGCTATTTGTTGGAACAATAGGTTGCATTGTGCACACCAATTCAGTGGAATTACTTCCCGGGTAGTTGTTTTGTGCATTCTGAAACTGTGCAGCAGTTTGGAATTCAACATCATAACAATATTTGTGGATGCATGGATCAGCCTACAGGATTGTTTTCTTCCAGATGCAGTCACACACTCTATCGAGCATCTTAATAGCATAGGGCAGAGCAGGTACTAAATCTTGATTCATGTTGCATCTCTACTATTTTGTCTAGTGTTTATCCTTGCGATTAAAAATCCAAAAGCTGGGCCAGACTAATGTATGACTTCACCCGATGTAATCAGAGTTCCAATTTCCCTCATTAAGTAGGCAGCAACGCCAAACCATAGCAAGAAAGCCAACAAATATTCCTCAAAGTTCAACCGTACCTTCAAGGCAAAGCGTTGATCCCCTGACCTCGTCTACACTCCCAGAACTCGGAGAAGGTGATGTCGCAGAAAGCTTATGTCGGAGAAGGTATGTCGGCAGAGATCGGATAGGCACAACAACATCGAAAAGAAACTTCGGGCACACACACGTGGAGTTTTTAGGAGTTTTTATTCCAGCCACGTGGGCTTGACGTGGATAATGCTCTGCTGCTACTTTTTTAGACTTGTGCAGAGAATATTGGCTCCTATAATAGGGAAGTCTGTGTTTGTGTTCTTTGATGATATTCTTGTGTATAGCAGGAATATTGAAGAGCATAAGTAACATTTACAAAGGGAAGTCTGTGTTTGTGTTCTTTGATGATATTCTTGTGTATAGCAGGAATATTGAAGAGCATAAGTAACATTTACAAGCAGTGTTTAAATTATTGAAGAAGAATCACTTATACGTGAATGAGTCAAAAAGCAGGTTTTTCATGAATGAAGTGGTTTAGCTTGGGCATGTAATTTCCAAAGATGGTATTCGAATGGATCCTGAAAAGGTAAAGGCAGTTCTTCACTGGCCTAGGCCCACTAATCTTAAGGGATTACGATTCTTTGTCCAGTTATGAAGCTCTTATGCATGGAGATAACTATCAATTTCCTGATTATCAGTTGGTAAGTGGCTTCCTTTATTATAAGCATCGTCTGTGTAACTCAGGGATTTAGGCAGCAGATGCTTCAAGAAGCTCATAAACCTCCTTATAGTGGACGTAGAGGAGTGCAAGCTACAGTAGCCAATGTCAAGAGGAGATTCTTTTAGCCTAAGTTAGACAGAGATGTTCGAAAGTTTGTACAACAATAACAAGGTGACGGATCAATCGCACTAATGACCTGTAGTGCGATTGCGTCCAAAAAAGATTCCTTTTAAAAAAACC
>JAANSK020264261.1:0-12104 GCA_011763485.2 Isoetes engelmannii | reverse complement strand
TCCAAGAGTCAAGAGTCATAGTTCAAATGCATCTCCCATGCATTCACCACAGACAACATAGAACAATGCCAACAATTACAATGCTATCATGGAGAACAGATCACATTCATATTCTACCACATTATGATATCAGATATTCAACAAGTACATGCTAACATAATGCAATGCTAACATAATGCAACCGTGACACATAACCATGATATCCAAGCATTTAGCATTTCTAGATACATTATACAAGAGCACCAGGGTGGTCAAGCATTTTCTCCGCATAGGAAAAGCTTATTCTAGGATGCTATAATATTCTATTCCAAAGCGATTATGATATGTATGCATTTTACATTCAACATAATGTAGAAGAATCATATAGCAACTACAACAGGCTTTCATGGCATGCTCCTCCATGCAGTCCCTCCATAAGGAGTGAACATTTCATCACATACTCCTGTGCAATTTAATAATCTAGCTTGCTTTGCTTACTAATAGGTTGATTCCATAGCTTAGCATTTTATTTTAACTAGCAACAACTCCATGACATTGCCATACTCCAGAAGCCCCCATAAGCTTCTCTATGATGTCTTTGATACATCTCTTACTATCCAACTAGGAGATTACCATACCTCACCTAAACTCCACATTTGTTCCTTAGCATTTACATTTCCATATTATCACATTCAAGACCACTTAGATTCATCTAACACTCTTCCAAATCCTTAAATCCTGATTCTTTTCTTCAACAACAAACAAGCTAAGCAATCTAAGCATCCCCTGGTGTAAGCGGAAACCACCCACCTGAGAACCACTTCAAGACTAGTCCTTTGAATCCTTATGGCTGTTTTTTTCTCAAAGTATCCCCTCCTTTCAGCTCCTAGCTCCAAAAAGCAAGCTATACAACAGATACACTGGTGCAGTCAATTCTGAATCAGCTTTACTCTTTCTGCTATAACTCCGTCATACAGACGAATTTCGGCCTTATCAGACCCAATACGGAAAGCTGATTTAAAAACCTTTCCAGCAAAATAAAAATCACCTGAATTGGATCTCGGGTCGCCGAGTTATGATGCTCCAAATTCCGACCAGCAAAACTGCCCAGAAATTGCTCCTTCTGCCTCCTTCCAGAAACCCTCGTAGAACTGATGCCCTTTGCTTTTATCACATGAATTTTGTATAAAATTCTCATACATAGTATGTATTTCTCATTTAGTGACCAATTGGAAAAATCCCAATAATTATCAATAGGAAATTTAAATAACATGTCTGCTAACGAGCCAAGCTCGTTACACTGTAGCAAATGAAATGGAGCCAGATTTAATTCAAATCCGCTCGGTATGGCTAGACCGACGGATTGCTACAGTTAAATCTTGTACCAAAGTAGGGTTTGGCATCGATTTGTGCCGGATCCGTTAATATCCAAGTAGTAGATAAGCATTCGACAGAGGTATTCCTATGAACAGTGTTTTCATGTAGTGCCTTGTGAACAGTGATTCTCGTAGCCTAATGAATAGTGTTTTCCAGAAGTAATGGTTAGATATGATTACCTTAAGTTTCAATGGTTGTTTAAAATGCAAATGAGTTGATAACGAGTGTTCCTTTGAATTCATATGGATGCTTGGATATAAAGGGAACTTATTCATGTTGTTTTAAGATTAACTTGTGATAAAAATTTTACTTCAACGACGAGCTCAATAGTGGTAATCCCATGATCATCATGGACAACACCATCTTTCCTATGGGCGCATAACCACAACGCAGTAGCGCAGGTTCAAATAGACAGTAACTAGATCAATAAAGGTATATCCCATGGTCATCATGAACACCCATCTTCCCACAAGCATATGAACACAAGACAATAGCACGAGTTCAAATCCCTACATTCTTTAATTGATACACGTGCACTACTAACATAATTTATCCTACAAGCGCATAAGCACAATGCAATAGCGCAAGTTCAAATAGACAGTAACTAGATCAATAAAGGTTTATCCCATGGTTATCATGAACACCCACCTTCCCACAGGCATATGAACACAAGACAGTAGCACGGGTTCAATTACATTTTTTAATTGATACATGTGCACTACTAACATAATTCCATAATTCCAGCTACTAATTAGTCAATATAGGCGAATGTTTGATGTTTCCTAGATGTGCATTAGTGACATAATTCCATAATCCAACTACTAATTTAGGCGAACGTTTGCTTGCCTTTCTAAATGTAAAGATTCGAATGTTCGCTCACTTTCCTAAAAGTAGGGGATTCGAAAAAAGAAATGTTCAAGAAGGCCAAGGCCCTTTCATCATGACAAATTCGTCTGGATCAAATATCTGCTGCAAGAAATTTAAAGAAATAACATATTTGATCTTGACCTGAATAGGTGAATTTGATCCTCTATACATGTCTAAGATGTAGACGAAATCTTTATCAATGCATATTGAATATCTTACAAAATTGGAACTATGGTTACATGGACTCTGATATTTGTAGTGGCCCGCTCATGAGGCAGTTCAATCCCCTTGATGATGAGAAGCTTGGTTATGGGGGTGTTCACTACAAACAAATCTCTAATAATATTTCAAGCCGTGCGCTTTCTCTTAGACCTCTTGTTTTTATTCGGAGACGACTCATCTGAGCCTGCTGCCCCATTGCCACTATTCGCATAGAGTTCTTCTAATGAATCCTGCAAACATCAGCTTCATCAGAGAAACACAAACAGCAAACATTCGGAGCCCCGATGAAAATGACAAAGACTACATGCACATAGCATGACAAAATGCAAAAACAATTAACCCATATGGGAGGGTGAAACTGAGTTCAAGAGGATAGGTTATAAGGGTTATTCAATCTAAAGTGGACCAATACTAACTTGTGAACTAACCTTTGATGTACTAAGAGGCCTTCCGGCCTCATCTTTATCATCGCCATTGCCATCACCATTTTCATCTTCAGATTCGGAATCTCTATTTTTGTCCTTTTCTGCTTGTTCAATGACTGACATTTTTTCCAGTTCTTTTGCAGCTCCTGCCACTGACTGTGATGCTGCTTTCTTTGATGCTGCTTCTGCCTTTCTCCTAGTTTCCTCAGCCTTAAGCCTCCTAAACCTGCGAGTCAAATCTATCAATATATATTGTTGTGTATGCACTCAAATATATAACGTGTGCATGAACTCAAAGCAGGATACCTTTCACCACGTGTTTCTTTACTATCAGTTGTACGTTTTGCTTGTCCTGCATCTATTATTTCACTGCTATCTGGTAGTTTGGCCCCACCTAGTTTTTTAAGCCAAACCTGTTGCCCGGTACTGAGAAGGTTGTTTGTGAACCTACATGAAGCACGACCAATTCAAGAAAATGTGTATTCGAACAAGAACTGTAACTTACATATAGTAAGCTATTGATTATCATAATGTACTTTAACATCATTTACGGGTAACTTAGAATCCTATGATATTGAAAGAGCAATGCGCTAGAAAAGCATGATATTGAAAGAGCAATGCGCTAGAAAAGCAGGAGTACCATTAACAAAATGCTCCTCACCAATAAAGGCTAAGGCCTGATGGAACTGACAGAGAAAAATAGCCAATCATAAGTGGCAAGAACTTCAAAATAACCTGGGAATTTTGTTGGGCTGGATCAGGTGTCTGGAAAAGAAAAATGGATTAGGAACAAGATGCTAAAGCAGAAAAAATCCGAAACAATATGTCAGAATGCTATTTATATAATTACCTTAGGTTGCATCATTTGCATTGATACATACTGTGAGGCAACAAGTAGTACTGGCAAAACCAAATATGCTATTGTATCTGCCCAACCTAAAGGAGGGTGACCATCCTGTAAAACAAGAGAACAAGCTAAATTACAGGCAATAAAATGCATCGCAATAGGAAGGAGCCTTATTTAAGAAATACGTTTCTTACAACCACAACCAGGACCAGAGAGAGTGGCTATGAGGTCTAATTGTTTTTCTATATGTAAGAGAGAGAGATTTTGGATCCCACAAACGCTTTCAGCTTATCCCATTCAATTTAGGAAAAAGAACTTCTTAGCTTTTTTCCATTTAAATCATCTTATTGCAGTTATTCCACCCATAAGATCAGCCACTTAATAATTACAAATACTTTCCATCAGTGCTCCCTTTCATTTCATTGCTTCAACCTATTTCTTCCATTTTATCAAACTGAAACTGTGTCTTTAATTGCACTCTGTAAATTGAAGCATTCCTCTAGATATGCATGTGCACTTGACAATGACCTCTACAATCAACGGGATTTTCCTTATCCTCTTAGCCTTATTTTCTGATTGCCGGATCATTGGAAAAACATATATGAACATACTGATTGGTCTATGACATTTTCATCTTGATCACAAGATACTTTTTTCTAAAATTATGCCCCCCATACATGCGCAAGTTTGTATAAATGCATATATAAATGCATAATACATGCGCAAGTTTGTTATCTACCAAATAAAAGTCTAAGCAGTTTTCTAAATATTAGATTAGATATGTTCTTTATTTAACTAATGGCACCAACTTTCAAGGGCACTTGTTAGCTTCTACCACAAATCTAGCTTCGTGTATTTGATCCGCTTGCCAAATGAAGTTAATAACCGTAATTAATACATGCTCGATATGAACCATACCACAAAGGGGAAGAGCCAGGAAACACCACTGCCTGATTGCCGTGCAGCAATTGTTGTTGGACCAGCCAAAGACGGAATCCAGAAAAATCCCTCAGTGAGCAAGCCCTGCATATTTGAAACTATCAGTCCAATTGACCAATGCTTAACATAATATATGTAGTACTCCATCCTTACTTCATTTGCCACATTGGACAGCGCGCGATAAAGGCCTATCCATACTGGTAAAGTTGCTAATGTTGGTAAACAACCTGCAGCCATGCAGAACAGCTGCTATTTAGGACAAATCCACTTCTAAGACTCCTAGGCAGAATGTACCAGCTAAGGGATTGACACCAGCTTGCTTGTACAGACGAGCAGTCTCCAGTTGTATTCGTTCCTGTGTGCAAAAAAACAAGAATCCAGCAGATAAGCATATAATAGCATGAAAACCCTGCTATGGCACAAAGGGTCACCATAAAGTTTTCTCACATGTATTACAAACCTGATCGCCAGCATATCTTTGCTGAATAGCTTTAATTTTGGGTTGCAAATTTTGCATAGCTAATGAAGATTCTACCTGTATTGATGCAAGAACAGATGTGATGTCAAGAGGAATTCTATTTTGGCGAAAGAAGTACTGCAATTTCTTATGTACGAAAATACAGAAACAGGTTGTTGAAGTTTTGTACTGTAAATATTGAGGGACGTCCCTTAAAGCATAACATCAATGTGAACGTACAATATAGAAAAATAAATAAGTAGAAAGCCCAACTTGTTCCCCATGCTTCCAAAAATGGCCATGATATTCTTATAAAAAAGCCTGCATGATCGATATCTCTGAGATCACTAACTTGCCATGACAGATTTTGCTATAACGAGCAGTATTCATTCTTCATGTGACGGCACCATTCCTAATGTGCAACAGTAAGGTATGTAAATAGTAACTTCCAATAATATGATCCAGCTGCTAGGCTATCTCTCAATCATATATCTCTGAGATCATTGGCTTACCCACAATGAATCTCTCTATTACTGATAGTATATTCGTTCTAATGTGAAGGCCCGGTGGCACAGACTTTTGCCTCGGGCTTCTATCTTTAGAGCATTATAATTTCCCTTCCTTTGCTAATATAAACAACTCCTAGAGAAGTTTACCAATATGGCCTAGTATTTGACCCTGGTTCTTCTATATGGTTCTTGTACAGGCATCAATTAGTGTAGGTGAAGAGTAAATCACAACTAGTCCTTCAGTAACCGGTATAATTGAATGGATCACATGCCAAATTTGCCCAACATTTTCTGGCATTATCATTAAGACCTCATTTCAGGAGCTTTTACTTTGTTACAATTGAGGTAGCTAAACGATAATTATCATCTCCATAACAGGTCTCGCATACATTGGCCTTGGCTACCAAACCAGTAAGAATGGGCTGGATGTAATTCAAGCAACAGAAAACAAAAGAAGTGAATGTAAGCAGAAACTGTACCTGTTGTTTTGTCAATGGCAAAGTTACAGCTTTCACTAGAACTGTCAAAAGGATGATTGCAAAGCCATAGGAATATGGAATATGGACCGAACTCAATCCATCTTTCAAAACCTGCAAATGAAAATCCACGCAAGATGAATGCATGCTTTTTCGAGAGTAAATCTAAATTCTAGGAAAAGTGTGAACTTTAGGGAAGCAAGACGCTTGAGGATACAACTCCATATAAAAGCATAAATGAATGAGGTGGTAAGGCTATTTTTGAATCCGTTTGGAGGCAGATAGTGTTTTACCTTTAAAACTGCTTCTAAGATATTGGTAATTCCGGTAAGCCAATCCCCCTTTGCCTTATCCGCAGTGTCCACAACAGCATCTGTTGAAACAGCAGCATCGGCCAGAGTATACAACAAGCCCTCCACTCGTTCAAATAAAGCTTCAGATCCATGAAAAGCAGTGCGGACCGCAGATTCTAACTCTTCAGGTCCTGGAACCTGTCCTAAGTGAGCTTTTACCAACACGCCACAACGTTGTCGGCATTTCAAACCCTTAACTTGAGATGGGTTTATGCTAATACCACCCCTGCCGTTCCACTGAACAAAAATTGGTCTGGTGGGTAAGGGAGAAAAATGCAAAGGGGACCATGGACACTGTCCGTGACCATTCTTCCCACTTCCGGAACTCAAATACGAACACGAAGGTATTGCTGCTGCTCTTGTGGGGCTACCGGAGAGCATAGCCGAGCAGCCAGACATGGCTCCAATGCCCAAATTCTTCTCCATGGGCGTTCCTGTGTATTGGCTATGGAGTTTGTCTACTCAACGGTTAGGATTGTTAGTGCCCACGTGCGAGGAAGCAAGGGCGTCGATTTTGGGTGGCTGTGTGGCCGAGGATAATGAGCATTTTCTTCAACCTATGGAACGAGCGCCTTAAATATCTCACGCCGTCGTGTTTGAGCCAAAATAAAATACACGGTGTTTTTTAGACGTTGTCTTTTCTTTGCTATCTAGAAAACTAAAAACACACGGAGTTTTTGTGGACTTCAGCGGATTTTTTCAGATTTAAGGCCGGCTCAAACACGACAGCGTGCGTTATTTACGGCGCTCGCTTATGGAACAACCAAAGCATTATAAATTCTTCGTTTAAGAAGCTACGTGTTGGTCAAGCGTCCAAATGCGGTAAGAAACTAAAAACACACGGCGTTTTTGTGGACTTGGCGGATTTTTTTTAAATTTAAGGCCGGCTCAAACACGACAGCGTGCGTTATTTACGGCGCTCGCCTATGGAACAACCAAAGCATTATAAATTCTTCGTTTAAGAAGCTACGTGTTGGTCAAGCGTCCAAAGGCTGTAGTCTTGCTGTAGACCAGATGTTGGTTGGTCAAGCATCCCCCACACCACTCATGAAAGGTTGTAGCCACCACCTTGTTGTTATGTATTAGATAATTTTAGAGGGGAGGGATTCCGCCTGAAAAATTTTTGAGGCGGCGCCGTCGAGGCTGGCGGGCTTCGCCGAATTTTTTTTTCAGGCGGAATCCTGACCGCCTGAAAATATCAAACGTAATAAATGTTACCTTGAAATTAGATACACAAAAAATTTTCCGGTGGATATGGCGGCTTGTTGAAGGGCTATGGTTGGCGATGACAGGGAAAACCATGCGTAAAAACCCATTTGCGGGAGGCACAAAAGCATCTACGATTAGGAAAAACCCATCAGCGGATCTAGGATCTATGATCGGCGGTGGATCTATGAAAACCCATCTGCAGGAGGCACAAAAGCATAGATCACAAAAGTAGGGATTCTTCTGTAGATTGGAACAGGGATTCTACAAAGCAATTATTGGATTGAAGCCCCAACGATTCTTCTAAAGATCAGAATAGGAATCGGAAGACAAATCTGAGTCTTTTCCAGTTAAAATCTGTGGTAACAAGACCAGCCACGGATTCTTAAGCTACAGAACTTTAGAAGCTGCGTTCAAGACCAGCCGCGAATGCCTAAGCTTTTTAGCATCCTTAAGCCACAAAACCCGGAAAGAAGAGAAGCTACGTTCCAACGTGGCCCTTTCCAGTGTGGCTGCTACTGGCAAAATGAAAATCCAGGCTCTGTGATCTCTGTTTAAGAGTAGTGCTGGAATCAAAACAAAGTCTTGCTTTACAGAGATCACAAAAGCAGGCGATGTGATCGTGATAGGGCATGAAAATTCTACTGGCTAGGAACATAGTGACGCCGCTCCGCAAAATTCAGAAGATTTTTTGCCCTATAAAAATGACAAATTTTAACAGTAAACTCAAGGTAACGGTTATTACGTATTAGATAATTTTTAGGGGGGAGAGATTCTGCTTGAAAAAATTTTGAGGTGGCGTTTTCAGGCGGAATCTCGACCGCCTGAAAATATCGAACGTAATAAATGTTACCTTGACATTATATACGGAGAAAACTTTTCGGTGATATGGCGGCCTGTTGAAGGGCTATGACTGGCAATGACAAGGAAAACCATGCGCAAAAACCCATCTGCGGGAGGCACAAAAGCATCTACTATCTAAGAAAGACCCATCTGCGGGCCTAGGATCTAGGATCAGTGGTGGATCTATGAAAACCCATCTGCATGAGGAACAAAAGCAGAGATCACAAAGTAGGGATTCTTCTGGAGATTGGAACAGGGATTCTACAAAGCAGATATTGGACTGGAGCTCCAACGATTCTTCTAAAGATCAAAACCGGAATCGGAAGATAGATTTTCGAGTTTTTTCAAGTTAAAATCCATGGTAACAAGACTGGCCACGGATTCTTAAGCCACAAAACTTTAGAAGCTACGTTCAAGATCGGCCAGGAATTCTTAAGCTTTTTAGCATTCTTAAGCCACAAAGCTTGAAAAGAAGAGAAGCTACGTTCCAGCGTGGCCCGTTCCGGTGTGGCTGTTACAGGCAAAACGAAAACCCAGGCTCTGTGATCTCTGCTTAAGAGTAGTGCTGGAATCAAAACAAAGTCTTGCTTTATAGAGATCACAAACCCAGGCTCTGTGATCTCTCCTTTAAGAGTAGTGCGCTCGCGATAGGAATATGAAAATTATGCTGGCTGGGAACATAGCGGTGTCGTTCTACAAAACCCGGAAGATTTTCTGCCCTATAAAAATGACAGATTTTAACAGTAATTTCAAGGTAACGGTCATTACGTATTAGATAAAAAAAAAAATTTTTTGGGGGGGGGGGAGGGATTTCGCTTGAAAATTTCATGAGGCGACATTTCCAGGCAAAATCCCGACCGCCTGAAAATACCAAACGTAATAAATGTTATCTTGAAATTACGTATGAAGAAAATTTTTCGGTTGTGACGTCCCCTTACCCTCTACAACGCCCCCATCATATAGAGTCGAGAGATCCGCTCTCGTCGACTCCATAATTGAGGGTAGAACGTCCCTGCAATGTCGACCTGGCCGGTGCTCCAGAGCGACATGGAAGGAGGACGTGTCTTGCCCCGACTTCCCCGAGGCTGATCTCATCGGGGAAGCGTATAATGTTAGCACAAGCAAGATGTACGTAAGCATATAAAATACTCACCATAAAGGGTGAGGCACCATCATCAACTACAACAACGTCATAGACATACATTAGCATAATGAGAGGCAATCATACCCCAAGTTAAGACTCTTGTGGTATGACCGATGGTCTGGGCCTCAAGATAACAGCAGATAGAAGTCATAACAAAAGAGTTGGCTGACATAGAACAATGGCTTGGATAGTCCACTCCATCCGCCCCTCTTGTGCACAGTTTGCAAACTAGACCAAAAAGCGTCAGGTCTCGACTGTAGCCTGCTGGATACGCAACCTAGGGCTACTCCAGGGTTTCATCTCCCTTGTCCGATGAGGCAGGGAACCTGTTCCTCCAAGAGATACATGCCAACTACAGGTAGGTAGAGAAACGGGGTTGCCCCTGCTCATACTCAACCTAACCACTGAGGTGACGCATCACCTAGGAGAGGTCGAACCCATACCTTGCCCACACTCAGTGGCAAGGTATTAGGCCTAGCCCGCTATGGACTCCCTGTAGACAATGCACACGGTTAATTCCTCTAAGGTTGGGACAAGTCTAGATGTGTGCTCCATGATTAAGTGCAATTAAGCAAGAACTCCATTTGAAGTGCAAAAAATTATCAGAATGTAATTAATTACAAAACATCAGCCACTTACTGTTAGCCAAATTCCCTGAAACTTTTAATGGACATGGCTGTTGATGTGGCAGACCAACTGACAAAAATCCAAGTACAAAAGCTTACATATGCAATACTTATCAAACGTACTAAAAAGCATAGAAGATTCACAATAAATAGACAAAGCGTCAGAACTTCACGAAAAATTAATTAAGGGTGCCACTTTTGCAGGGGATGCCATGATGAGAAATTGAGATAGAAAAGATGCATGTACGTGCAACAAATTTCACATACAAGTTAGGCCAACAACACATGAGTTGCGAGATCTAAACAAATGCAAAAATCTTTGAGATTTTCTGTATGCGCGGATGCTGATGTGGCAAACACTTATGAAAAAAAAATCTAAGAAAAAGCCAAAAGATGCATTATTTATTGTGGTGCATGAGCTGGGCGCCCTCCCTGCCATATTCAGCAAGCCAAGCTTCCAACTGATCAATGTACAACTAATCAATGTACAGGCCAAAGAGCATCGGGGAGAGGGGGCAGCCCTGGCGCACTCCAATACTACTGATCACTGGCTGTCCTAATGGTGTCAGACGTGTTGAGCATACGTCATACAGCCTGCATATGGCATTTCACAAATCAACCGGGGTCCCTAGCTGCCTCAGTCTGTCCCCTGATCTGTCCTTAGGCACATCGTCAAAACCTTTGTGAAATCCACAAAGCAACAATACAGGTCGTGTAGGCGGTTCCTACTATCCTCAATCATATGGTCAATGGTGGAGTGCCTGGGACTAAAGTATGCATGTGCCAGTGCACATACCTTTGCATCCTCTATCCATATTGTAAGTTGCTCAAGGATGCCGGCCAGTAATTTTGCAAAAAGGGAGATGACCATGATGGTGCGTTAGTTGGTTGGGCAGTGAGGTTCACCGGCCTTGTATATGGGGACAACTCAGCTAGTGGTCTACTGGGGGGGAGGGGGGGGAGCCTTCTTGCAGTGCTCTACGTGCCATCCATATCCGCTGCTTTCCCATTAGCGAGGCGCTATAGGCCCATTATAACAGCTCTTTCGTTAATGACTAGGGCGAGGCCTATCTGTGGGGGTACTGCTGCCTTACCCCCTAGTGGGTCATAAAGCTGCTGCAAGTATTGCACCCATTTCTCCGAGGTGATTATCCTTGTAGGTTGCAGAGGCTTGCTCAATACCCTTTTCTAAAATGTCATGGGGTGACGATCCAGGAGATAGTACATCTGTTGTTGGTGTTCTATGAGGTATCTGGTTTTCTTGTCCTTGAGGAAGGTACAATATTGGCCGATGGTTTGCGGGCGCAAGGTAGGATCAGTGACTCGTTGAAGCCACCATTTTGACTCCTACATTCGCCATCAAACCACCGGTTGGGGGGAAAAGTGGTAGTTTCTGAAGGCCTTCTCGAATGCCCTCTCCCAACGCATTTGTCAGCAGTCGTCATGCCCATCTGATTCAACTGGGTTGTATGCTGCTGCAATATGGGCACCTGCAATATGCCCTTCAGGTCATGCTCATGCATCTGGGCATAAGTCTCTTCATGGTCGTAGGCAAATGATGATATATCGCATTTCACTAAACCTTTTTGGATGATTTTCTAAATGACTATAAAAAAAAGTTGTAGCCAGTCGCAGCTAGGGCACCCGGGATGTCGAGGTAATGGATTTGTGGATATCCTGCCATTCTATATGCAAGAAAAAGGGTAGGTTGTCTCAGTCTACGTCCTCATTTTGACTGTTTGCTCCAATGCCAAAATATGCACGAATTCATTAATTTGAGAAATTCGAGCTCTTTTGAGAATTTTGAGCTAGCTAGCTGGACTCCTATGCTTAC
>JAANSK020264250.1:0-12105 GCA_011763485.2 Isoetes engelmannii | reverse complement strand
ATCTGCCAACAATTTGGCCCATTGTTCCTTTTCAAATCCACCAACAATATCACTACTACTGCCAATCCTATCCTCAGTGCATTCCACCATATTAAAATCCCCTATCAACATCCATGCTATTTGGGGACCCATTTTTTTCATTAAGTTCCTGATTTTAGCCCACAAGGCTCCTCTTCCCTTGGGAGCATTATGTACATATACATTAACAAGGCCCCAAGTATTCTCTCTATCTTTCCAGGTGATTATACAACATCTACCAAAATAATCAACGTAAGAAAAGGAGACCTTGATACAACTTCTCCAAGCAACTAGAGTGCCTGCACTCGATTTACCACTGGTAGAAGCCACACCCACAAATGAAGAACCTAAAATCCTGAGCAATTGCCCTATTTCTTCATTCTTACATTTATGCTCCTGCAAACACACTATATCCTGGAAAAATCTTATAAAGTGCTAATGCTAGCCTGCTACTCTTAACTTCAGAGGACTTTACTCCTCTGATGTTCCAGCTAACAATTCTATACTCCATCGTTAGCGGTTTTTTTCCTCTTTACCTTTATATCCTGCCCACCAGCACCTGCCCCACCCACATCATGTTTACTTTTCATAAGAATCCTCCCGTAAAAAAACCAACTACAAATTTTGCAGCAAGATTTTGGATGTTTTTCAGATGCTTATTATGATCGATCACCGCTGTCTTCAAGCCTTGTGCTTCTAAACCAGCATCTAAAATTAACTTCTCTAAATCTGTTACAAAATTACCTGAGCACAAAGTGTTTAGAGCTTCATCCACCCTCTGATTTTTAACCACTTGTCAAACCCTGCTTTATCCAATCCGAGAACCTGGGCCTAGAAATACTCGAAACTGTATTTCCACTCTTCCACGCATCAAACTTTTCAGCATTACCTGCACTATTTGTACTCCTAATCCCCTCTTCTGCCCCTGAGTTTGGAACTGAACCGCATGAGCCTCCCACTACCAAAGTTGTTGTCTTCCCACCATTACGCATTCGCTCAGAACCATCCTTACAACCAGCAGTACCGGTCTCCAACGCTGCAGGAACAAGAAGCCTGAAGCACAATGTACTTACTTCAGAATCCTCTTCTTTTGCTCCTTTTGCTATACCCATATGGAAAAGACCAACAGTCAATGTAGATTCATGCCTTCCATTGTTCAACTATTGCCAGGAAATAGGCAATGTGGGACATATAACAGGTTGCATACTATGTTTGAAGACCATCTTGCATAGTACTTCAAACCAATTGTACATACAAAAACGCATGTGAATGTATCTAAATGGATTCACACTAATCACTGATATAATATAAATGGATTTACATTGATCACCAATATAAATGGATTTACATTTATCGCCAATATGACCTTAAAGGACCTGCAAAAGTTTACCTGCTAGAGTAGAACGTACAGTATTGTTTACACTTCCTGTAACACATAAACCTTGCGACACCAATATCTAAATCCACAAATTATTCCAAATGAGATGAACTGGTAAATGGCAAAAGTCATGCCATCTTTACTATAAGCAGGATAATAATTGGCCTTTTGCTTATTTCTACAATACCATTTCTCCATGCACTAGATTGACAAATGGAATTGTAGATATGGAAGGCTTTGAGAGATGCCCTGACATTGCCATTTCATTAAAGGTTTCTTCCTTTTACATAAAACCATCTATGCACATAGGCAGAGAGTTCCTTGTGCAAGGATGTAATACATCCAAAAGCCTACGGAAAGAAGAACAAAAAGCAGAGAGTTCCTTGTGCAAGGATGTAACGCATCCAAAAGCCTACGGAAAGAAGGACAAAAAGGAAGGGTCACAAACTTTTACACTTTGAACCATAGGGATCCTGTTTAGCAGATCCAGGAGGCCAATCTGTGTACAGCTCCTCATGAAGTTTGAATGCTTGGGGAGAGTCCTTATTCATCATTGCTCTTCTTACAAGACAGCTACCAAACAATACATATCATGTTTTGTAATGCTTATTATAAATAGCAACTGCTATTTCTTACCATAATATCAACTCATACTTATTGCTCTTATGAACAGAAGACTTGTCCACATAAACAAAAGAATCCTTTGGAACCTTTTGATCTTTCCTCCGGTTAACCGGGAGGTCAACTCATTTGTCTTCCTCCCACCAAATGGACATGGAAGTGATAGACCTATTGGCCTGGAAAGAAGAAAGAACGAAACCGGATAATATTCACTTACATCCTTGAGGTCAAACTTTAATAACAACTTTGTAACCTTCACCAAGGCCTTCCTGCTTAGCAACTACAGTTATCACATAAAGCAACAACAGTTGCATGTTATATTATTCATTCCCATGGCCCTCAAGCTGTTCAAGGTTGAATGGCAGCCGTTATGCAGAGTAGAAAGCCTTTACAATTGATTTAGTTACCTCCCACTATTTGAGGGAAAAGCTTTAAGCTTTTAGTATCAAAATACAAATCAAAACATTAATATGTACTTTCACTACATTGGATATACCATTGAATAATAGAAGAAGTCTCTGGACAAATGTTATAGCTGAGTAGGTTATATTCCTCTATGATTAATACTTACAACATCAGTTGTATGTTGTATATTCATTTCCATGTCCCTTGAATGGCAGCCTTTTGCAAGTAGAAAGCCTGCATTTGAACAATAAGGAACTACAATATGCTACACTGAATATACCCATAGGGTTAGCAAAATCTTCAGTACTTGTCAGGATGTAGAGATAAGAAAACACTTTATTGTCCAACTGTTCTGTTTGTATCGCCACCAGACCACAAATGCTCCTGCAACAACCAAACCAGCCTGAAAAATAAAAGAAGGGTGCTTAAAGCATCACATAACAAAAAAATAGTAAGTGAAAGATAGTGGAGCTTAATACCGCTGGGCCTATATAGGTTTAAAGGACAATCACAAAACATGAATATCTAAATGCAAGCTTCATGCTACAACACCATGGACTTGGGAAAATATTTAATAGAAAGAATCATCTACAGAGACATTTTTATAATTTTGCATGTATGCAAATAATGATCTGCAAGAACATGTATGCCTCCATGTCATTAACAATTAACTACTCATACAGGCACCCAAGCATACCTTTGCAAAGTTCTTCCATTTAAAAGCCTACTGGATTACAACTTCATAGAACTTACCTTGAGCTCCATATGAGATTTCAAAAGCTTCCCTTGTGGTTTCTGCTGTTACTAAATTGCGCCATTGTTCTTCTGCCTATGTCATATAATGAGTAAGTAGGGGGCACAGGGGCAGAACATTTTTTTTTTAGTGTTATATGAAGGGACGATTTCAAGCAGATCACCTATATACACACGAGACTGAAGAAGGGGATCCAGCCAGAAACCATTTTTGTAAATACTTAACAGTTTTGTGGCAAATTGGACAATGCAAACCGCATGCACGAGACTCACCTGCTCTCCATTTAGACTTCTTTCCGGAATACTAAGCTTAGAAGTTAATTGACTTGAAGAATGGTTTAGACGCCCATTCCAGAGGCTTGGGAAGCCAAAGGCATAGATGGAAGTGAAAGACAGAGGAAGGGCATGCCATTCTTGCCCAGGGCATGTTGGAGCTTAGCAAAAATATCATCCGGGCAACTCGCCGGAGCTTGGCGATGGCACCCGTCCAACTATTTTCTTTATTCCCTTTTTTTTTTTTTTTTTTTATATTTTTTCAAATAGCGTCTATTTTTCCCTCTTGCACCCTTGCGTGTCAACAAATCACGCAAGGAATCTAGTATGTGTAGAAAATAAGGGTGCAACATCTTGCCGTTGAAAGAATACACCAAGAAGCACGTCGATCTGCGCCTCAGCTCGGGTGCAACATCTTGCCGTTGAAAGAATACACCAAGAAGCACGTCGGTTTGCGCCTCATCTCTGGTAAGTTTCTATGCGAAAAAACTCTGCAAGCACCTATGCAACAAAAACTCTGCAAGCAAGCTCCGACAAAAAGAACTCTGTAGAACAAGCAAGCGGAGCAATCGGCGCCGCTCCGCCAAACCCGAGCAATTAAAGCTACGTCATATAGTAATAATAGAATAATGGCGTAATTTAAAGGTACTAGTCATAACGTCCCCCAAATTGAGTGGGGACTAAGATTGTGGCAATGGTGTGGAGGGAAAAGGGGGTTTGGCAGTGTTTTTTTTTTATTTATTTTAGGTGTCCAATGTTGCGGGAATAGCAGCCATGTGTATTCACGCAGACTGCCAAAAATGGCCCCACCATGGTGGCCGTCGGGACAGGCAGATGGTGCATCGTCTTCCAGAGCGGGTTGCATGATCTTGGAGCGAAGGGGCAGTCGCCGATAGCATGATGTTGTCGCCAGGGGCTGCTATGAGGTTCGTACGAGTGCCTTAGGGCGGAGCAGATGCAGGTGGATCCCTGCACCGGATTCTGCAGGAGCAGGGCCATTGGAGGCATTCCACATCGTCTTGGCTAGAGTAATATTGTTCCTGGTTGTTGTTTAAAGATAGAACTCGTGATGGGACTGCCGTTGCCAGAGACTTGCAGGATGTCTGCATCACAGGTGAAAAGTTTTGTGTGCACATTCAAGAAGGAGTATTCCTTGGATTCCAACTAATGTCGCATGTGGAGTGCTCCGTGGTTTTTCGGCGTCACTGTTTGATTCAATGATGGTGGAGCAGTTTGTTCCTAGCTCTTTGTTTTCCATGCTGGAGATGGTGCAGACGGAACGCTCTTTTGTTGTAGCAGCGGATTTCCTTCGGAAATATGTTGGATGCATGGCAGTAAAGGCAACACCGGTTGCTACATTATGGCTGCAGACATGGATGGTGAAGGGTTGGGGAGAATTCGAGGTGCATCATTGCCCTGAGCTCCGATGCTAGTGCTCTTGGCTGCGTTGGTTTCAAGAGTTTATGCTGTTTGAATCCTGTTTGTGGATATGACAGTTTCGGTTTCGTGTGTGGACACAATGGAGCGCCTCACCCGGGATTGCTTTGGAACTATGCAGACCCATAATGGATAGCCTTTTGTTGTAAATATTTCGTGTTGCAGCACAACGCAATTGTTGTACATATTTGTATTTGGATTCCTGGTTGTTTGCATTGTAATATAACTGCCATCCTTATTTGCATAAAATTTTGTGTTCCACATCTTCTATCTTCTGTCTCTGTTTTCAATGTGAAATTGGAGCTGCAGGTTCGGAGCAGAGCGGATGAAGCCATGCACATGTGCACAGGCTTGAATTTGCTTCGTCATGTTATGTTTGCGCAAAGCCCAATGGTTTTTTCATGTATTGGCTGTATTTGATGACCTATAGGGAGCGTTTTTGTATACGAAGGTCTGAGGCGTAAACCCCCAGACCCTTCATTCGGTATGATGCATGTAATATTCTGGGATCCAATGATCTAAAAAAAGGGTTAAGTGATACACCCATTAAGTGGTACTAGTCATTACTTTGGCATTATATACCTGATGATGGCATTATACCAACACCAGAGCATTATAGTTGTATACTGGGACACCGCGTCTTGGATTTTATTCGGATGCTTCCTGTTGAATCTAATTCATTACTTTGGATGACCTTGATGGGTGGTTGTAGAACACAGGGCAAGGTTTAAAATGACATGCCAATTCAGGTTGGGAGTTATAGATTATGAATGTCGTGCCTCAGAAAGCAGTAACTGCCCAAAGGAAGCACCTTGTTCATGAATCTCATTATCAAATGACGTTCCCATCCGACGTCTTCAAAGCAATCCAACATATATAAAAATCGGACTTTCTAGAACCTTCCAGCAAATTCCAACATTATATTTTCAATACGCGAGTCATTTATCCCATAATGTTTGCACTATAAAAAACAAAACAGTATAGATGTTGCATAAGATTGTTAGTGGTTAATAGTGGTATTTGTAGTTAAAAGCGTACAATGCTGATGATGGCATGTGGACATCGAAGTAGAAACTGTATAAGGTTTTTTCTTAAGGTCTAGGGTTGGATTGGATGATGCGTGCGTTGTAGCAGATGGCACCCAGGGCTGGACCTTCTAATTCCGGCAGATGCAGGTGTCTAGGAGCCCATTTGCAGTGGATAGGGATGCGAGGCTATATCTTCTTGCCTCCTTCTGCAAGTTCGGCATTCACGTGAGGCTCTTGTGGCTGGCAAGAGAAGGGGAAAATCTAGTAGCATACAGAGCTCTCCATATCATCTTGGCTGCAAGAGATTAACACCATTGTTGTTAAGTTATGCAAACCCTCCAAATGAGAATATGCTACCCCTTGGTTGGCGCCAAAGGATAGATCGGGTCCCGTTATCACCACCTTCGCAAGGCGCCGGTTCAGCGCCCAATATTGCGACCCTTCCCTTGCCAAACAACGGCCATGGACCACGCTAGCTTGGTTCCATGAATCCCCTTCCATGGGCTATCCCAGGTAGCTTCTTTCTTTTTCTCTCCTTCCATAAATAAATTGCTGCTGTAATGTGTGTGGGGCTGTTTGACAGAGGGAAATGCCACTAAACCATGGTAAACCTATCCAATCAAGATGAAGGCACTACCTCACAATCAAATCCTTCAGATTCAGGAAGGCAAACTGACCAAAACGCTGCACTAGATGAATGGGCTGATGAAAATCCTAGTTCTAGTTCAACCCCTAATTCAACCCGTGGAAAGGAAGGAGTCATATGCTTTGAATGCAACATATGTCTAGAATTAGCACATGACCCAGTTGTTACATTATGTGGCCATCTTTTCTGCTGGCCTTGCCTTTACACATGGATGCAAGTGCAGTCTGCATTATCTAAAGAATGTCCTGTTTGCAAATCTAGCATAGAGCAGGAAAAAATCATCCCCCTTTATGGCAGAGGAAATACAAAATCAAAGGATAAATTTCCTTTGCATTCTGATACATTAATTCCAGGGCGGCCCGCAGGCCAAAGATTTGAGGCACCTGATGTTCAGAATGATGATGATGAGGAAGAAGCAGAATGGCCACTTGGGTATGAAGTTGGTTTCATAACTGGAACTGCAGGTCCTTCTGCAACTGCCAGATTTGGAAATGTTACATTGTCTGCTGGAATTGGTGTTTTGCCTTCGATATTTCGTCTACAAGTTCATGGAGGATGGGAACCTGGATTAAGATTGGGAGTTGGAGCTAGGGGGATTAGAGAATTGAGAATCACTCATCCTCCCTTGATGCCTCCAGACCCTGCTGCCTTTTCAAAGCTTTTGTTATTCCTAGGCAGTGTCCTTGTCTTCTCTTTACTTTTGAATGTTATCTAGGTCCAAAAACCATTGGCCTCTTCATCTTCCATCCATTTTTTTAGTAGAGGAAGCACAATATAACACCACCTCTAAACAATAATGCCATCCATCAAGATACAGTCTTTTGATAAATGTCCTAACCATATTGCCCAATCCTTATTCCTGGTCTCACAATACCATGCCATATGTTATTCATCTCTATAGGATTGACAAATGGTAGGAATGGTAGGAAGTCTCATCCAAGAATTACTTTTCCTGCATAGATAGATACATTTTGCTTAAGTAATTGATTCTCTATATCATATAATCTAGCATTGCCTTAAGAATTAGAAGTACTTTCCTTCATCCAATCTCAAGGTGTCGGCCTTCCGCAGGCCATTGCAGAGGCGAATAAATGAGCCATCCTGATGCTAGAGAGACTCTTTAGATTGCTTTCTTCTTCCAGTAAGAATATAGAAGAGCCATTTTGCATACTAAATGCAAATTTGTTAAGATCCATCCAATATGTGGAGCCCTTTTAGCATACATTTCTTGAGGCTTGAATAAATAATTGTAAGATAAGATACTGCATCAATTTTAAACAGAAATGAAGCCACTTGGTATCCTTTTCATTTCGAAGACGGGAAGATAGTAAAATTGATACACAAGAGTACAATATAATAACTTCTTAACGTTATTGGTAAAGACTTCACCATATCCCAACTTTAACATCTTTTATCCATGGAATTTCACCTCATACTTTCATGTATGCTTTAGGAGAAAATACAGCTTGAAATATGCCACTTTCTTTTGGATTACTTGACTGAAACAAAACCCTCAAAAGCAAAGCAGATGCTATATTACATGAAATGCTTCTATGATTGTGCACAAGAGATGTTCTCTACCATGGCCTTTGCTATAATAACATCAATGCAAACAAAAGCGATATTGAACACTAGTTACGTATGGTGCGGCCTTTGGGATTAAGACGATACATCATGTATTCAATTTTGAATTCTAAATAATCTATTTCTATACATTTTCTCTTGCTTGATTGTACATTTCCACTGGCGGGCATTACCGATTGCCCCAATGCCACATGTGGTGGTTGTGTTATAAGATAAAACAAGAGAAGAGTGTGAAGGGAGTTATAAGAATAACACAAGACAACAGGAAGATAGTTGATTGATCCAGACACTAAGAATCTTATGTCCACGAAGATGATCCAGACACTAAGAATCTTATGTCCACGAAGATGTCTCGTCATTTCAGTAGGGAGCTGAAACTCCTAATGTGAAATTCATGAATCCATTGGAGCCAATTTATAATATTATATTACAACACCTCTAGCACTTACAACAGTTCCAACACTAAATTTGGCAACACCATATTTGGCACCCCAATGCCATATTTGGCACCAGTCTATCCTTAAGCTCCTGAAGTATTTGATCTGGAGTAAGAAGAGCGTCTCTAAACACCAGGTGGCACCGACTTTTTCAAATGACCCAGCAGGCTAGTGCTCATGCAATATGGAATGCTAACTTCTTAAGTATTGGCCATGTTCTGGGGAGTGCACCAAGGAGAATTTGCTGGTTGTTGACATGTGACTGGAAACGAGCTTCGATTTAAGTGGCCACTGTTCAGGCCATGCGGGAATGCAGTCCCCATGGCCATTCCACATAACATCGTTTCTAGGGGATTGTAAATCCGAAAATCAAGCTAGATTCTAAAAATGTTCAGGAAGTGGTAGATGGTGTCTTTTATAGTGTTCTTAATCCTAGGGGTTTAGATTATAGGGGAGGTGGGATAGCAAGAGGGGAGGTCTAGTTTAGATATTATATTAATAGGACGCTACCCTATTCTTGCTATTAGCCCAGTATCTATGGGCCTCTGCTTGCCCTTCCTAGTGCCTTACCAGGATGGGGGACAACTTGAAATTGGAACTCGTCCCGATATGAGCAGTTTTGAGCTGTGAAAGGCATGCATTCCCTTTTTAGTGAGTTCTGGGTGTCTAACGATGGCCTAAGGTTTGGGAATTTCGTCGTTTGCAACGACGCTTATATTTGGTTATCCTGGGGAAGCGGGACCATTTCGAAAACCGCAATCACTTGTGCTAGCAAGTTCTGGTCCATCACGTGAGTAATATGTTGTCCTCCCGCTGTGGCAGTTCCAGGACCCCATGCATTGCAGGGACATGCATACGCGGAGAGATTTTCTAGGCGTCGACCCCAGTAGTACCTGTGAAGAAGTGAGTGTTGAGGCCGACTGTCTGGTTTCCTCCTATAATAGTAAATAATGAAAGGGGTCGATCGTGAGCAAAGGGTGGGTGGGCTGGCCATCCCTCCAACTCACGGTTTAAAAAAAAAAAGGGAAGTAATCATGCAAGTGTATCATTTTCATTGTGTTTGATTGAGGTATGTTTTGGATGCAGAAATTGATTGATCATAGTGTGATCATGCCCATATATGCAATATATACAATGACCTTATATGCAGAATTCAAAGCCATGATATTTCAGGAAGAACAATGCTGAGTTGGAACAAGTAGAAGGTGACACGTGGGAGCGGGAGAGAGTGTTCAGCTGGCAACTGCCACCAACTGCTATGCACTAAGTTAGGCGGTCAGGCCCTGCTCGTGAAATCACAGCATTTAAGCAGCTGCTCAAGGATGGAACTAGCATCAGAATTGCTCCTCAAATTTCCTGCATTTGGCATACATATCAACAAGCTTTCTGCCGGGCTTCCACCAGCATGCAGCACTGCGCATTGCTCGTTGATATGTGTCCCAAACTCAGGATCTTTGAGGATTATTGATGACCCGCTGTTGCTGCTTCACCATCTTGAAGGCCGCAGGGTGTATAATCTCATCTTCTTTATGCATTTCGATGTATGTTATCTCATTGATTTGCTCCATTGATCTCAGAATCTCGAGTAGGAAATTTTGGAACCTTTCGGGTGTCTTTTGTTCCTGGAAATACAGGCTTACGGTTTCTAGAAAATTGTAGAAGATAATCGTGATTTCAATTAGAAGATAGATGTGAATATCAATTTTCTGAAGCAACGAGGTAATAGGGCAGGGAAGATATTTGAGTAGATGGCCAGCTTGAACTTCAGTTTTACGATGTTCTTGCATTCTGCAGAATCTTTACATGTGCCAGAAACAAAATATGTTGTCTACTCCCGAATCATTCGTAAGCTATTATGCTGTGTTCCTTGCAGTTCCCATCCTTCCGGCCATCTGCAGGTTCTTTCCTGTAATGGTTGAGCTATGACGTTACTTTCTTTCCTATGTATTGAGAATGCTCACATCTATTTTTTTTTTAACAAATATTCCTATATTTTGTAAACGAATATTCTTAGCCTACATAGTTAGGGGTTAGAAGGAAGGAAGGAAGGAAGGAATGTGTAGCCTTCCGTAAGAGATGCTATCAGTGGTAAAAGTGGTGTGACACCGATGTTGCCAAAGTGGTAAAAGTGATGTGACATCGAGCTACTAAATTAAATTAAATTAAACTAAAGTTGTTATCATGTTGGATTCCATACCAGAACATAGTTTTGACTTACATTCTGCCTGTGGAATGAATATTTGAACAAAATACTTTCACTTAGTCTTCTTTTGCATGAACTAGGCCTATTTGTTCACAGAGTTTTTTTTATAGGTTTTTATCTAATATAATTTGTTAGGTTGAAACATGATATCCATTGTGAATGTTTACGTTGGTGTTGATTCTTTATGATTGTGAACGTTATGATGCGTTAATATTGAAAGATTGAACGTTGATTTGAGTAACGTACGCAATAGTTGACATGAAAGCTTCTAAGGTTTGGTTAACTTTTCAATCTTTGCCACCTATACTTTCTTATAATTAACTAAAGCTGCATGAATGGCCGCGAAATAGTTAAGATTCTGGTCCAAAAAAAGGCTATAATTTAGCTTATTGTGTTTTAAAAAATGGGTCCAAAATTTAGCCATTTAGCTAAGTGTGGCTGGCCATTAATTTTTCCTCTGGATCTTGGATCTGGTGCATTGACAATAGTGTTTATATATTTGATTCTTATAAAAGAAGTGCATTATCAATAGCGGTTATATATTTGATTCTTACAAAAGAACATTTCGAGGCAAAATCACCAGTGTTTATATTTTGTTATGTGTGCTTCATACATCACTTGATATAAAAAAGAAGAGGACAGAGTTTTAAAGGTCACGCCACTAGGCAGCATCCAACTGGACATGTGTCCACACACCACACTACATTGCTCGGTTGGTGCGCCCAACCACTTTACATTGCGTCTGTGGGTTTTTGAGACCCAACAATTCAGAGTGCGATTCTGGTAGCATAGGGCATTCAATTTACACTATTCAAAGGCTACACGATTCGTAATATGAAGATTCAGATCAGGGACCCATAAATTATGGATAAAACAAGGAAAATGGCAGCGGTCGGTCGTGCCAAGGGAAGAAAACTATGCAGATTATGTAATCTGAAAGAAGTTGACGATGAGGAACACTTTTGAGGCAGATGTATAACATATACGGATATAAGGACAAAATGGAACCAGGTATTGTCGTTGGTAAAGCGGTTGTATCTCAGGGTTGGTAGGGATGGATGGACAGTTGACCCAGAGCTGGGTCAATGCCTCGTAAATCAGCATAGGTCCAAGCAAAGATGTGTCGAAATCCAGTGAGAAGTTTCAGTAGGTCAGCACGAAAATCTGGTGGTAAACCATCAGCTATACAAACAGGTTGCTTATAACCAATGTCAACAATTTCCAAAGGAGGTGTGTCAATATGCACGCATATGAAGACATCAGGCACAATTATGATATTCAAGCAGAAGATTTCTATTCGTTACTCTCTATAGCGCCAATGA
>JAANSK020264239.1:0-12105 GCA_011763485.2 Isoetes engelmannii | reverse complement strand
CTATCCCTGGCTCCAATCAAAGATGGTGTAAGCGTGGAAGCAAGCGTTGATGTATTTAGACTATTTGCGAAGTGACTAAATGAGCGGGATCAGCCACATGAACAATGTTATTTGGAATGGTATTCCAGCATTGGCAATCCCAATCCCGGCACCCGAAGGAGCTGGGACGGTGTTGAGATTGGCTCCCCGGCTTTAACTGAACATGCACGATAGTCCTGGATTGGACTCTTCACAAAGGTTTACAAGTCATGATTCTGCAGAAAGCTGAACCAATGATTCAAGATTGGGCTGAAGCAGATTCTAACCTATCATAGATGTACAGAACCAATGATTCAAGATTGGGCTGAAGCAGATTCTAACCTATCATAGAGCTGGAACCCAATGATGGACATGGATTGGATTAAATATCTTATCAAGCAAATTGAAGAAATTTCTCAACAATGGTTAAAGTGAATAACCTTCATTCACCAATCCCGGATTATGTCACATCTTTCCTGCAGACTCTAGTACCAGTTGGAACTTAAAGACTGTTGGGTATTCTAGTTGGAGTGTGCACCTTAAAGACTGTTGGGTATTCTAGTTGGAGTGTGCACCGCATCCTCGAAGATATATGGGAGGAGATTTTCCTTAACTTGAAAAAGCACTTGAGATGGTGGAAAGTCTGTAAGCTCTCAATGGCAAGCTCTCAATGGCAGGTAGAATAGTGGTTGCTAAGTTGATACTAAGTAGCACCCATATTTATATTTATGTTGCATCAGTGTTGTTGGCATCGGAATCAAAGTTGGTGGAAATGTCCAAAGTGGCACCAAGATTTTATTTGAGGAGGCAATGAGGAGGGATCAAACCTAAAACTTGCCTTGGAATAAATGTTTGAAACCCAAAACGCATGGGGGGCTTGGGATGCTTGATTTTAGTCTTCATAGCAGGATATTAGCATGTAAGTTTATGTGGGACATTATTCTTCAGGGAGACCTAAAGTCCCCATGTTTGGAGTTGGTGTGTTGAACCATTGTTCTACATGTGATAAACCTTTATGAAAAGCAGATCTACATTGGGCGCTCTTCTACAAACTCACATCGTATATAGGTGGGCTCACCTTCGCAAGTTGATTTTCCTTGAGTTTGATGGGTTGAGTGAGGCAGGTAGAAAGCTGAAGTCTGGAATGGTGGTGGTCATCACATCTAGTGGCTATCTCATGTGCGAACATCCGGACCAGTAGTAGCTAAAATACGTCGAGTACAGGTTCAGGTGGTCACATAACAAAAATCGCCACGAATACATTGCGAAGGACTGTTATGCTGCATTGTCCATGGTCATGCTATTGCCAGTTAGTCCACATCCTATCTCCTTTCTGGTAAGCACGGAGGGCAGCATACGTGGAAATCCTCCTTAGTAACTTCGTGAACCACCTGTGATTGCCTCTCGGAACGTGATGGTCCACACCAGCTGGAACTTCAACAAACTACCGATATATGCCTCAGGCTCCGACGTACGTCCGACGAGTTGAGCCAAATCATTCTCAGAAGTGCCAAAGGCAGGGCATCACCCTCCGATAAAGGTAAAGCTGGATGGACTTATTTTAGAATGAGTTTTTAGCGATCTTGGGCCAACAAACAAGCAAACAATCTCACAAGGTATATGTTCCTTCTTACCTTTCTGTAAGATTGCGACAGCGATCGCTTGCAGCTGAAGTGGTGGCTCACACCATCCTCAAACCTAGCTTCTTGCATAGCAGGTACCTCGTAGATTGCATTCGACGGCCTTAGTGGTCCGGTTGGTCACAGATACGTTTGCCCCGTGCTGAGGTTGGTGGACATCATCATGATGATCCTTGACGTTGCCCAAATGTAGTTCCACCACTACATGTACGCCTTAAGGCCGCGTACGACCACGACACCCCCTGGTAGAAATAGCAGTTGGGGTCACCACCATCTCCCGTTCAGCTACCCAGAGACTGAAGTCCTCGACAATAATATGCATGCCCTCTAATCTGTGCTCCATAAGATCGCGCCTGCGATTGCTTGCAATTGATGTGAAGGCCATCAAGCTCAGCTTCCTGACTAGTATGTACCTGGTAAGGTGTCTTTGATTAACCCATCGTCTTGTGGATCGCATAAGCTCGGGGCGTCCACATACCTCTATAGATATGCCGGAACGCCTTTCTACACCGTGCAAATCCTTCACACCAGCTCTTGTGCAGGATTTGCATGGTGTAGAATGGCGTTTCAGGCATATCTATAGAGGTATGTGGATGCTTACTGGTTTCAACTCATTGGCTTCATGGCCTCGTGTAAGCTGCTTCGTTGCAGGTCAGCCTAGAAGGCAACCACCGGATGGAGTACATTTGTGAGCCAAGTGAAACTTGTAGCTGGAGATGCTGTGCTATTTTTTAGGTTGTCGCTCCCAACTAGATAGCTATCGTTATAATGATCACGTCAAACACCACCACCACATCCTCTCCCCACTAATCTGGGAAGACATGTCGGCTGCATTCTGGAAAACATGTCATCATCAATAGCGTTTGACCAGGCAATTTATATAAACTAGCTTACCTACCCAACTATAGTCTGAACACCGGGTTCGTGAGTTCACTGCTGCGATCGCTTCTAGATGCCCGAGGTCTAGCATCCTGTGTAGTGGGCACATCATTAGGTGTGCCCGATGACCCCGCTGCTCCGCTAGATCACAGGTGCAATCCATCAAGTTGAGAGTGGTCTTTATCATCATTACTCGCGCTCAGCTTGCTGGATCGCTTAGCTTGTCTGGATGAACGCAGTATAGACTTGATCCAGCTCAAGGAGATTGCCCCTGCAATGTGCACGACAAGCAATCAGTCCAGTCATACGAGTTCAACGACAGGGTTTTGGGCTTACGATTTCTTGTGGGGAGAGGCGTAGATACCTGGATAGGAAGACGATGATACGCTCCATACAGTTGGTTTCTGCATCTAAATTGCAGACAATAAACATTAGCTAGGCACCAGCCACCACAAGTAATCAAGAAAGCGCCTACCACCACCTAGAATCGGGAAAGAACTCGAAAAGGACAATCTCAAACGACTGGATGCGAGTGCTTGTGCACCTGTCAAGATTCTGACCAACGGATGTCTGGGCGCCTTCGAAGAATGATTCGAGCGCCTCGAAAGAACGTTCGAGCGACCGAGCACCTCAGCAAGCAACAAAGGATACCATGGCGTGCACACGATAAGGCCTCTAGAGAATTTGAAATTCTGAAAGGTAGCAAATTCCAGGATAATCCGGTACAAGATTTACCTGTACCTCGACTTCTAGTATGGTCAGCATATTTGAATTTTTTTAAAAATGTAAAGATTCGAAGCATTCGAAAAGGGTGTGATCATTGCGAATTCAAATTTCACAGTACCGCGAGCCGCCACCGAAAACGGCTAACTAAATTTTCTGGCACTGGAAAGTGGCCGTGTTAGTCCCCCCAGCGGAATTTGAACTTCCACAATTTGAACCGCCGGGCGTAATAAATACGCCGATATAATGGCGTACATGCCATTATGTCGACTTAATTGTGACGGGCGCACTACCCGATGTCTGCAATTTCTGGCGTGTGGGCAGCCTGCCATAAATGCGGCATCTCCTATATAATCCGCTGCGATTTTTGCGGTCCGGTTAAAAATTTTGCGAGCGCTTATGCCTCACTCAGCGCCTAAGAATTCCACGCTAGTCGAGAATCACCAAGAAACCTCCAGCTCCCAATGGCGCCAGAAAAAAGTATCACGAAAAGGTATTTTTTGGCCTCTTTTTTAGCATCAGCTTAGGCTAGAACTGTCCTGCTTTGTTTTTCTGTTGGTCCTTGCTCAGGATGATCGCGCCTGTGATCTGCTTGAGCATGGGTCATTGAGCTTATGTCCTAAGGATCACGAGGGCGATCCTTCGGACGGTAGGTTTTTAGTAGATAGCAGCTAAGGATCGTCCACGAGGGCCTCCCGTGCAAGTTAATTTGCCAGTTAAGGATTAGCTGGCGAATGTCCTTGCTCTAGCGGTTCGCGTTGACGTTCATTAGCAACTATGTATCAATTCGAATGTTCTAGTTCTTGAGGATCCCTCAGAATGTAGGTTTTTAATAGATAGCGGCCAAGGACCATCCACGAGGGCCTCCCGAGCAAGGTAATTCGTCAGCTAAGTAGCCGGCGAATGTCCTTGCTCTGGAGGTTCACATTGACGTTCATTAGCTCTATCGATTCAAATATTCCAGCTCCTGAGGATCGTCGCGGCTAAACATTGGAGCAACGCTAATTGCCAGCGGTCTGAGCTATCAATTAGTCGTGCTCCAAAAGATCGCGGTGGCGATCTTTAAGGCCGCTACTTGAACTCGCCTAGAGGCAACCTTAGTAGTCTTTCCTTGTTTTCCATCGTTGTCCAGCAAATTATAATATTGTGTTTCCCTGCCTTCCATAGGAAACACAACGGACGTAGCAACCTCCAGTAACAGTGAGGTAGACATGGCCTGGGGGTGTTCATACTTGTGCGCAACATGTCGCCGACAGAATACGAGCCATACTTCTTGCCCCAACTGATACTTTGCACCTGGCTTTGACATGTTTTAATCTGAAATACGTATTTGCAGAACTTGCTAATTGCCTGATGGCAGAGATGGACCTGCTGCTAAAAATGCTGCTGGCATAACCGGTGACAGATTATCAAGAAGTGATGCGTCACGCATGCTCTCTCCTTAAAGCGCTGCTCCGCTACCCTGCCTATGCGAGATACAAAGATCAGCGGAATATGGCATTTGACCCGTTGTGGTGCTTTAATCCTCTAATATGTATATAACATTTTTTGACATCCAACAATGAACAGTCCTCGATGTAAACCTATCTTGGTTAATATAATACCGGCGTTCTCTTTTCGGAGTCTTTCCAAAAAACTCTTCTTTCTAAGTATCATGAGCAGAACAGCTCGCAGAGATCGCCATCCCGATCTCCATGAACTGTCTTTGCATTTTTTCTATGTATTTTATTCGTGTTATTACTTACAGTAATATTTCTTCTGCAGCTCGGTAGCATCGCGCTCGCGACCCTACTGAGTATCGTGCGCATCGCAACTCAACATGTGTTCTTGTGTTTGCAGCGTCTGAGATATGCAAAGAGCTCCACGAGCGTGTCCTGCCATGCTGCGTTATCGCTCCAAACATGGAGAAGAAATGGTGTATGGAAATAGCACAGGCGGTGCTAGATAAAAAAGGGAAAAAAGAAAGGATTTGTGCTTGTTCGCGAAGGGTACTGATGAGCACGACGCAATCGAGTAGCTCGGAATTGTAATAGCCATGTGGGTCGGCAACACGAAGCGGGTCGAAGATGCAGCTATATTGCTCGTAGAGGATGTCTCGCAAATACAATTTACACAGTACCAAATGCGGTGGAGTAGCTATGATCCTTCCATGATGTGGGCGAGCACGAGCAAGGTTGAGTCCAGCAGAAAGGACCACAATGTCAGGGGTTACGGTTGGGTGCTTCCATCCTATGAATCCTTGGAGGCATCTGGTATAACCTGCAGTGAAGGCATTCTTCATGGATTTACAGCATGCAGAGAATACATGGCGAATGACAAAAAGCTCCCAAGTTGCATAATAAAGGCCACCAAAGATGACAAGATGCCCACACGCATGGACGAGATCTGGTTATCGGCAAAGTGTAAGGATCTCAAACGGGATAGTAAAGCAACGATTGCTGAGCCCAAACCATGCACCAGACAGTTTGAGAACGTGGGTATACTAGCAATGGATAAGGCTGGAACTTCAAAGGGTTCACCGATCGCACCCACGCAAGCTACTAACAGAGGCGAGGTGAAGGAAAGTGACACACCGCCACAGTGTCAAAGAAGAGGAAACAAGCCGAGCGTGCTTCCGCGCCAACACCGAGTGTGTCGCCACCGTCAGAGAGGGTCAGGTTTTACCGGAGTTCCATTGGCAAAACTCCTACTCGTGAATCAGCAGCACTCTCAGCTGCGTCGTCCGCATTGCCAGAAGAGCTTCAAATCAACGCAGAGGATGAAAATCACAGATCGCTTTGAAGCTGGAGCAGTACAAGAAATTTTATCCGATGGGTGTCTCCTGGTTCAACGACGTCAGCATTTTCGATTGCAAACCCGGCCCGCCCTAGATGCCACACAGGGGCAAACCTAACGACCATGTGAGGACCTTGAAGGTATCCTTTAGGAACTCTCCTCACAATGTCCTCACGCCCGCAGATCTGGTTTTGTTTGATCCGGACACTGGAAAATTAGTGACATTGTCCTCTCCTGCAGAACTCCAAGGCAAGATATATTACATGGTGTCAGGGAATCACTCCATTTGTGCAGCTCAGATCTTATGTGGAAGATTCGGAAAACCGGAACAGATGGCCGCCTTTGCTAGCGTGTATGGCTTGAGACGGGTAAGGATTCTCAATGGGAACCTCAAAACATAAAGTACGTGTGCCTATCTATTGATTGCAACGATATCATTGCGAACATGATATATAGGGAGCCTCTCATAGAGAAACTCCAGCAGCTAAGACACCAACATCAAGCCCTCGGCTCGCCAGTGCAGGGCAAGTCTCACAACTGGCAGGTATGTTCTTCATTTAGTGTCATTAGGTGATTATTTAGTTCAGCTCATGAAGATCGCGTATAGCGATTGCGCTGATCAGCTTCCTATATGTGTGCCCTTTGATCAATGAAGTTACTTTAGTCTAGCTCTTCATGATCGCGGACGCGATCATGTGGAGCAACTACTATAGCATAGAATTGCTAGATACAATCGCATTGACAATCTTACTGATCTCACGTCATCACATAGGAGTTCCACGAGGTTGCGACGACCACTATAAAAGTGAAGGAGCTGAAAGACGAGAAGCAATGGATCTTCCTACCCCAAGGAACCTGGTCCAAGATGTTCGATGTGTGAACAAGTGGGTCAAGAAGGGCTTGGGTGACGATTAGAGGAATCTACCTGAGAAGCCGACCAAGAACTTCTTTAACAAGAGTTTCCTTCGTGCTCTACGGGGTATGTTTGCTGGTAAGATAGATTGTTTGATGGACGAGATACTCGACCACACTTGCTTCCTTAAGATCACTTCAGATTACACTGGCCATTTCGGATACAAACAACGGGCAATCGCTCTACGAACACTGACCCTGATGGAGTGGAAAGTACTTCACCATATCAATTCTAGCAAAAAACTGCAATTCCTCAGTTTTCAGGACTTGTTCAAGTCATTTCCAGTGTTCACAGAGGAGCATCTACTTGAGATTGCTGGGATGGATCCGAGTTACATCAGGGACAATATCAACAAGAAAACCGTTCATGGTACACTTTCACCGCCCATGGTGACTTGTATTGACTATATCATGATGCCGGATGAGGATAGGAAGAGATGACAGTCAAGAAACAGGGTCCAAATTTGCACGCCGGCTGATATTCCCACTGCATCTGCTTTGGAGCATGCTCAGTTGATTTGTGTCGACATGCGGGGCTTCAAAGCAGACTGGATTATTTCTCGGTTCCTTGATCTGTTGTATGCAAGGGTCTTGGCAATGACGGCCTGTAGAGCATTTCACCTCATCATGCTACTTCTTCCCGGCCACATGCCCAAGTGTCTCCATAGCCAAGCGTAGCTGGAGGGTGGTGGCCAGATTTACATCGGCACCTAGGAAGCCCCTGGATTTGAGAACAAGAAGCGCATCAAACATCACCCGTACTTTGTCACTAACATCTTGATGTCTAGAGGTAATGACAGAGCTAAAATTCAAGGGGCAAGTCTGGATCTACGTTTTTCTTTGCCAGATCATCCAGGACAGAAGTACCCAATACCACACTGGAAACGCACAGGTGGTAAGGAGGCGGATAGAAAACAACGAAGGCACAGGAAGAAGATGTTTGGGAATAGAATGAAGTACCGTTGGATGCAAATGGAAGGGGATGAACTCTTCCAACTATAAATGCCGACGTCCTTTGTATTCTACATTATGCAGCAACTAGTTCTGCAAAATGGATGCGTGCTTGACATCTTCTCAGGTGGTGTATTTTCCAGAGTTGCTCTAATGCAGGAAATGAAGAGCGTGGCCTTGGAACATGATGACAAGATGGCAAGGTTCTTGCAAAACTTCTTCACCTACCTTGAGAAGCTAGCAAAAGAAGAGCCAGAGGCAACCATCGAAGATGCAGCGGGAGATGTTGATCAGGCCAGGGTTGAGCCTTTTGGAGTAGCTAAGGATGCAGCCATAATGCAGGAGGCAGTACTACCAGAGGACTTAGATGCTATCTTTGACAAATATGATGCTCCTGAATATATGGACATCTTGGCAAGACTGAATAATGGAGAAACCAGAGCCTCCACACTTGACAAGGTATGCAGAGGTTTAGATAAGATGGACAGGGACATTGTTAGTGTTTAGCCTCTTTTCCTAGGCTTGAAAAATTTGAGCAAGAATCTAGACGGAGTCATGCATGTAATTGGTCATGATTCCATGCACGGATCATCAGGGGAGGTAATGGACGCCCAGAGAGACGAGTATGCAGACCTCTTTGACGAATCTTAGGACTTAATTAAGATGTGCGATAGCATGCAACACATGCCACCCATGGACTTGCATAGTCCTTTACTTGGAGACCTTGTAGACTATATGGTCCTATGCAGCGTCCACCGGCAACGAGGATATGGCTGTGGGAGATTGATGATGCGGGAGATCGACTCCGGAAATGGTAATGTCCATTCTATGTATAGAAACTGGGGAAGATCCCCTTGGAAACGCAGTTGTGATTTACATAAGCTTGAAGGTTGCACCAAGATGCTACTATTTGGCGTTGTACACACTACTGATGTGAATAAGAAATTATTTTTCCATGTAAGTTTAATCGCCATTTGCGTTTATTTCAATCTCTATATTACCTGGAAATATTGATTTGAAATAAAACGTATCCGTAATTTGCTGCCTAAGTCGTGGCAAGCTTGTGCACACAATCGCAAGGACGGTCCTCTAGACCTTAAACCCATTGACGTGAAGCACACGTATGATACCAAAATATTAAAAAGTCGGCCAAATTTTATCGTCCATGAGTTTGACCGGAAGCGAACCTCATAATTTTGCGTTTAATGCTGGGTTCTGGAGGCTTTCTTGCTTGGGAGGGACTCTGCCCATTCTCAAACTAAGCTTTATACGTGCGCGACAAGCTATTTGGAGCAAAACGAGAATGTATTTCCTCTCAAATTAATTAATTCGTGCTTATAAGGCCTGTTGGTATTTGCTTCTGTTGTGCATCAATAGCTGCTTCACATGGAGTCCATAAGTTTCTGCTTGTCTTTCCCCTCTGCTCAGATTCTAGAATCTTTTGCTAAGGCATTTTATTTCACTTAAACTATTTTTTTCCTTGCCGAGATTTTTAGCAGTAAGAGCTTATCCTAATCAAATATATAAAAAGAAGCAATCCTTGGATGTAGTGTGAGTTGCATAGCAACTTCAAATCTGTGTGTTCCATAGTTGATGTTCTAAGCAATATTTGAAAATGCAGTGGCTGGATCTAATCTAGTTGAAGTCAGAACATAAATATAAATATGTTGTTACTTCATTTTACAGGAGTTTGGAGGCTACCAAAACATTAAAACAGGGCCAAGACAAAGATCAAAGGCTTTTTATTTCATGGTTTAAGAATACTGTATTATAGCTTGGGCTTCTCTCTTTCTTGCCCTACAAATTTTTCTTTCTTCTAGACTCTATCTAAAAAGCTTTGAACCACATTTAGCTAACATCTAGTCATCAGAGCTTCTTTCTTCCATGGATAAGATGACTAAAAGAAAAAAGAAAACACTAGAACTTTGTTAGCAACTATTTGAGCAGAATCCCTTTGTTGAAACAAGAAAGATGTACGCGTCTTGTTTTAAAGCAGGATAACACTACTCTTGGTTGCCATCTGCAGAGCATTATCTTCGACAAGCAATGATAATTTCTATATACTTGAAAACCAATTTCGGTGCATTAGAGTGGCTCATAACAAAGGTGTTCCTTTATATGAATTTATTGTTTCAATGGGCACTCAACTCTTAACTGGCTTCTTCAATGCTTAAAAATGCAATTCCTATTAGTTTTATTTGCCTGTTGGATTAACAAAAGCTAGATTACAGAGGCTGAAGTTGGTTGTTTCAGTGCAGTGGGTGTAAGGATGTCTAAAAACAGAATCTAAACTGTTTAAGGCATAAAACAACATGAAGGCTAGAATAGTGGGAATAAATTCTGCAGTTTGCAGGCCATTGCATGTGAATAGATAGGTTGGATGATATTAAAAGTACTAAATAGTATTGCCACTTCGAACAACAGTTCCATCTATCTACAAAACTAGTTCCACAACATGATGAAGCACCAAAGTTCATTTAGGACATGCAAAAGCAAGACATTATGGAGAAGCTAGTGGAAATGTTGGTAAAAGCATGTCAGCTTAAAAAAATGGTAAAGGTCTGAGTGGTAATGGTCTGTGTAGGTTTCCTTTAACTCCTTTCATGTCACAAGGATCATCACAAAAGTAATTAAACTAATGTGGCATGTTCTACTTCGTCTATTTAACTTTGGAATGCTTTCCTTGCCCTATGAAAAGTATCATACAAACAACCAAAATGACAACAAGGCAGCATCATAGCCATGCTTAAAGATGCTATTCCTATTAGTTTTATTTGCTTGTTGGATTGACAAAGTTAGATTGCAGAGGCTGAGCATGGTTGTTTCAATGCAGTGGGTAGGATGTCCAGAAACAGAATTTAGACTGTTTAAGGCACATTGTCCTTTTTTCCAGCGCATTTTGGATTCTTATTCTGCACAATTAATACAACAATAGAATACCATAGATATTTGCAGTTGTCGCAAAGAAGGAATGGCCACTGAGAAGCCCATCATAGATACCTTATCAGCTAATAACAGATATGCTAACATGTATATGTTCTAGGCATTGTCGCTTTTGCCTAGAACATGGATTTTGTTACGAACATGGTGGTCTACAATTTTTGTTTCGATACGATTCACCATAGAAACTTGAACTTCATCACAGTTTTTACAGTCACACTTCTCCACATCCAAGGGGTTAAAGAAACTATTATTGTCTCTGATTCTACAAGCCTTTGGGTATTTCTTGAGATGAATTTGGCAGGTCTCATATTTTTTGGTAACATATATTTGCTTCCTTAGAAATGCGGCTTTCAAAGCTTTTACAATGCCTCTCGATGACATGATCCTTTGCTTCTTCCCACCTCCGTATGAGTGCGACAGAAGTATTGGAATTCCACTTAAGATTCTCAAAACTGACCCGAATACCTTTTGCCTTACCCAATAACTCGTCCATGGATTTTTGAGAAATATTTGTCTTAAGGCTGCAACAATCCTTTTTTGTGTGTCCTTGTTTCGCTGTGACGAGTTTGTACAAGTTTTACATTTCTTAGAGCAGCTCCAGAGTGTTCCATGCCCAGTCCCTGTCATTAGCCATTCCCTTGGAATAATCTTTGTCTAGCCTGCACATTTTCTTCAGATTTGCCTGTATAATGCCATCTGCAGTAATATCCATGCAGAAAGCTACCGCTTTTTGCTGATCTTTAATGATTTTGAAGGTCGTATACAGTTCCTTGAGTTCGGCCCATGCCTGATCCTTTCTGTCTTTGAGTCTGAAGATGCATGTCCATTCTTCATCTTCGACTTTCTTGATTTGGTCCTGAGACCCTGAATGTTGCTTCATAGTTCCTTGTCTTGGGTTTCCTACTAAAACCATCTTTTCTTTTCCCTTGTCCGATAGATCCCAGCTTTTGCTTGCCATAACTGAGAAGTCGAAGAGAAAGAAAGGTCTAATTTGCAACAGCGAACCTCCACACTACTATTTCATGATCTTGAAAGAACTGAGCCGGACGGAGATCAAAGAATGTCGTCCAATTGTGACGTTCCATAATATTATGCGGTATAAATACCGTATATTATGTATGCCATGTCACTGATACATGCCGTAGATACGTCATGTACCCCGCACACTGTAGACGGTATAGTCCACTCACGGAGCACCGTGCCCGTCGAACCACAATATTGCGCATTAAATATGCCAATATGACCTTAGATATGAAAGTGGTGT
>JAANSK020264228.1:0-12105 GCA_011763485.2 Isoetes engelmannii | reverse complement strand
CTTGTAAGCTTACGACTTCGAGCTAGTGTTATCTGCTTGAAGATGGGTACTGCATATTTATAGACAGTGAATATTCAAACTGGAGAATTGTATAAAAAATCATACAGCACAAAGCAGCTACTTGTTTATGCTTTAAGTATGTCGCCTGCATTCTGTAGTTGCTACATTAGAATAAGTAAGCTTGGCACTTGAAGAGCAGAGGGAGCGCTTGCAGATAGACATTAGGATTACCACATTTACGGGCCTAAATTGCACTGCTAAATTTTGTTGCACTTCTTATTTACAACATGTTTTCGAACTACATTGTTTATGGATACACCTTCAGAAGTAATTCTAACTATTTTGGCGTCATATTAGACCTACAGCAAGACATCAATCAGAAAACCAATCAAAGACAAATTTCATACTTATAAAGCATTTGTTTTGGCATATGAATCGGATTTTTGAAGTGTTTCATCTAGCCACCATTTGTACTGCTTTTAGGTGAGCCTTTGGATCCTTATTTATTCTTGTGGAGATGTATAGTCCCTAAAGTCCATTGGTGACCATGAAAACAACTCAATTAAATGCACGTCCAGCTTTAAATATACAATGGATGCAGCAAAATGCTTAAATTAATATCAGACCTGAAGCTTTGGCAGCATGGCTTTTCAGGAGAGCGATTTCTTGACTTAGCTTATGGGCTTGATTGCATATCTTGGCTTTGTGTGAAGCTTCCTCTCTTCTTCTAATCCAGTTCTTCTTTGCTCTTCCTATCCTACCCTTTCCCCAACCCTGCGTTTCTGCTAGTTTTTTTTTATTTGCAACTAGTATAGTATCGCTATGGCATCATGTGCATATTATGGGGAGGTGGATATTACATAAGGACCCACCAACATTGACATCTATATGAACAGTACTTGCTACATGTATTACTAGAACATGGATTATGTAAAAGAAGGCATGACCTTTTCTTCATCCACCGGTAATTTCACACATTGGGGCATTGCATAAATGATCCATATTTGCTCAATCTTGTAAGGAAGCAGAGATGGCAAATGTGCGAGATATATACATGAATGACCTACACAAAGCTGCACAGTTATTCTATGAGTCCCAGAGAGAAGAAGGTAAGGAATCCTTGGATGCTTTTATAGCAAATTTGGATGCAGATGGAAATGGAAAGGTGGGCCTTCCAGAAATTAAGAGATCATTGAAAATCACTGATGAAAAGGCCGTGGCTGATCTGTTTGGGTTGTTGGATGTGGATAGAAGTCAAAACTTAGAGATGGATGAATGTAAGACATTCTACTATCTGTTGTCCACAAAAACAACATGTAAAGTATGCTCTAGGTATATCCTTGCGAATGGATTCACATGCATGCAATGCCTAAGCAACCAAGACAACTATACTGTGTGCCTGGACTGCTACAAGAAGGATATCTTAATCCTCACACCGATTTCGTAGATGATAACATTATGTTTGCCTTACTCAAGACTCCAGAGTTCATGAACGTAGGCAGAATGCGTTTGTCTCTTAAGAACAATACTGCTGCAGCAAGCCTCAGTGATGAAATTCATGTATGTTTCTTTCATATTTTTTTTACTTATCCAGAATCTAATCTCGAGTTTGAGTTTTGACTAAGTCTTTAACTTTTTACTACCTATGATCTAATCTCAAGTTTGAGTTCTAACTAAGTCTTATTATACTGACAGGCTGCAAAATCCATGGAAGACCTTGTGATAGGACATTCTGGAGAAGAGAATTTGCTTGTGGAAGAAGAAGATTCCAAGTTGGAAGAACATGGTGTAGCGATTTGTGAAGGGTGTTCTTTGAGCAAGAAGTCTTCTTCGGGTACACGACTCTTCGCTCGTTTGTTGGAAGGTACAGTGAAGGGTGCTGTTAAAGGAGCAGCTAAAGGGGCTGCTAAAGGCACAAAACGAATTGCTAGGGAGGTTAGCAGCGGAGTTAACAATGTTAGCACCGGAATCAGCAACATGGTCTCAGAATATATATGAACACAAATGAAACCCAACCAACAAGGAGACCACAATTCCAATTTCTAGTAAAGTCCTTCATTTTCTTATATGTGTGAGCTTTTTTTCAGATAATGTACATAGGATCATGTATTGTATCTATTACATTTGATTGACAGAATGTCTTCCCACCACTACATGGAATGGTCATGTATGCTGGTTTATATTGTAGGAAATGCCATAAGAAGAAGTTCATATTTAAAATGCTAGTACTAGCATTTTATTTATGCAGGTGTCCTATTTTGAGGTCAGCTTTGGCAAATAAATAATGGGAAAAGATAGAGGCGATGGTCTTTGTTAGATGGACTTGGTGTATGATGGGTATGATCCGAAGTCCATATGAAATTCCATATGAAATAATGTTGGCTGAAATATATTATATATCTTTGGAAGCATAAGCTTTATCTACGTATTGTGTCATACTGTTGGCTTCCATATCAAACTCTTCAATAAATGAATAATACATAGAATGGTATCTATGAGTTGATGGGCCACATCTAGATGGGCCCTCATTTTTCAGAGATGTACCTGACTTGACGACTCCTAAAGTCTTAATGGTTATCCAACTCTAATGGGTAAAATAAACAAGGTTGTCGCATATGTTGCCAAGGGGGGTTGTCCTTAGGGTGGGGTTGCCATGTTTTGCACATTTAAGAAGCATGAACATAGCAATTGGTCAAAAAGTTGCCTAATTTGTTCAACCAAGATATCAATGGATACTAAATTAGATATTCCATGCATTCGTCAAAAAATTGCTCTTAAAAAATCTAGGGTTAAGGGGATATGGGGCTCCAAAGTTAGGGGGGTCTAGATGCCTCCATTATTGTGATGTCCCTTGCTCGTATACGATGGTTCCATCGTATAAAAATTGGAGATTCCCTCTGGTAAGCCATTCTTACCATCCATAGGCCGCCCACTTGACGTTAGACTCTTGATGGTGAGCAAGGGTCCACGTGGGAGGAATGGACATGTGATGCATCCCGTCTCCTTGGGGATATACCTAATTGCGAAAGAGCATGGATGTAAGCACAAACATCACATCACATAACATAACCACCACGAAGGGTGGGATCACCATAACATGATACATCTCAACATAGAACATAACATCATAACAATAAGAGGGAATCCTACCCAAGGCTCAGACTTAAGGTATAGACTGATGGCTTCGGATCAAGAGGTCAGTGCAGACAGAATTCATGGCAATGGATTTGGCTGGCATAGAACATGGTCGTTGGGTAGTCCAGTTCATCCGCCCCTTTTATGCATACTTAGCAAATAGGCTAAAAGTACTGGAGCCTGACTGTAGCCTATTGGGTGCATAGCCAAAGGGGCTACTCTTGGGTTGCATCTTCATTAACATTACGCCATGTCAATGTTATACAAAGGCCACTATGGTAGAGGGTCTTCATCAAGAAAGTCGTAGGTCTGATACCACAGGAAGCAACACGGAGCAGAATACGAAAGACACAAACGACTGCTCCCACGGACACGGCCACGGGCATGGGCACGGACACGGATGGCGCCACGAAAGAAGCAACGATGGCCACCACGGAAACTCCTACGGGCAAGTACAAATATTCTGCCATCATTGCGCCTAGTGGGATTTCGAAGTTTGCAAGTACAGACCTCGGGGGTGCACCTATCATATAGGGGGTACGTCATGTACGTGCAAGGGGTCCCCCAAACCCCCCTGTATACGCCTTATAAATCTACCAAAAACCCCCATTTCAGCCACATATTGCCCCAGAATTACCCAAAAGAACCCAATCTGTAAGAGTATATGTAAGTTTGGACCTCAAAAAAAACCCTTTTGGGGTAACTCACCTGTTTTGTACGGATCACACTATGTGAACCCCCCTTGGGTACAGATCCTTCAAGTACAGATCTCCGAGCATCTTTGAGTACAGGATGTGCGCCACCATGAGGCGACACTTCTGCTTTCTATAAAGAGACCTGCCTCAGATCACCAAGATGACCGGAAGTTTTTGCTCGAGCCTGCCGATTCTCTCCCGATCCAGTTTCGCCTAGAAATGATCATGTATTTTGTGTTCAGTATATATGATCTTATGATCTCTGTTGATGTATCTTCTGGATTTCCAAATTTCAATAAAGTGTTCATTACCTTCCTCTGAATTGTAAGTGTTCAAATCCAATTGAGTGTGTAGAATTGCATAAATATCCAAGTTCTTGAATGTTCGAGTCCATTGAGTGTGCAACATTTGTGTAAAGGAGCAGGGACTGCGAGAACTCATAAAAAAATATCGTTGGGGTCATGAATCCCCAGTCCATAGCAAGGGCCACCAAGGAGCGGATGGCCAATATAGAATAACCAGAGTGCAGTGGGCCCCACACGTTGCTGCATATACCAAAACTCTTGGGATGAGAGCTGGTGGTGGAAAACAGTAATTGTTGACGGGTGCCAATCATAAGAAAAAGTGTCAGGAAGACGACAATTCAGGTAGGCGACTTGTGTGTTGAAGCATGGTACCTGAGCGTTAGCAGGGGGACAAACCTGTCTAGCTGCAGAGGGCCCCAAAAGGTATCCAAAAGCATAAAGCACTTGGGAGCCAAAAGAAATTCGTTGGAGTGTGGAAGCCGAGGAAGATGATCTGCCCATTCGTTCTACAGTCGTGGAATCCAGATAGGTTCGATGGGGATGGCAAAATGGAAACACATAAGGGAGATCTCGAGTACCAAAAATTGAAGGTCCAAAAAGGATGACCCCACTCCTTAAAATAGCTGCAACATTAAGGTTGTCTCCACGGACCGAGATTAGCCTGCCTAAGAGTACCAGAAGGGCCATGCGAAGGACTTGATAGAAGGCCCATGAAGTCGGATCGGAATTGCCCAGGAATGGTGATCTAAACACCCTAGCCAAAAGAACTCGTATCAAAGTGCAGGACGGTAGAGGGGAGGTGTGTGTAGGAAACCAAACGAGAGCTCAAGTGAGAGGCGATAGCTTCCCAAACAAGCACCTCTAGGCGGGCGAGTGCGGTTAAGAAAATAGGGCTGTCCCAACCCGAGGTTAGATAAGAGGCCATAGGAAAAGAATGTGAGGGCCGAGACTAAAGGAGCAAAGATGACTCTTAATGATTGCAAAAAACCTAAGAAGCAGGCCAACATGCGGAAGGTGAGGGTGTGTGCAGTGAGGATGGTGGAGGATAGGCGAAATTGTTTTGCGAATTGCTGATGAGATGCAAAGGCGCATGAAGGAGAACTCCAAGAATATGCAAGGAAAATAGCAGAATGGGATATGAACAGGCGACATTTGGGCCAAGCTATCAAAAAGCCTGCAGCTTGAAGATATGAGATCACTCTAAGCTGGAGGGGGACGGGATAAAGCTGAGTGTTGAAGAGAAAGTCGTCCATATAGTGTGCACAACGAATACCTGATTGACGCCAGTGTCGCACCTAAGGCCGCATGAGCTTAGTTGTTAAGTTCGCCTGGGTTCGGATAGAAAGGCCTAAGCAGATTCACTAGTGGGCAATGATCTTGAGTGCTCAAGTGGTCTAGCTGCTGCAGTGTCACGCGAGATTCTTCAGAATGGGGAGAAATTAGCAGACTCAGAACAATATCTTTAGAAACTTAGAAAGACTTAGGCAAATAGGAAACACTCACTAAAATTTGATAATCAGACAAGATTGCATACTTATTGAAATTCGAGCTCTCACTCAATTCAAAAGAAGGTATTAATGAAAATTATATTGCACTTTGGCATCATAAAATTGTTGAAATTAATTCTTGATACATGCCTATGTTGCTTGGGTACACGTAGCAAGAATATCTTAATACACTTGGCAATGGTTCAAATATGGTATTGCATGGCTTTTTGATATATATGGTGAACAAATAATGAAAACAAGTGTGAGACAAAATTGGCCGAGTAGATTTTTTGTGGAACTTTTTGTTGTATGCAGTACAGAGTATAGGTTAAAAGAGCAAATCGCATCTGCACAGGTCGGATCTGCACCAGGCCGGACGGATCTGCATCAGGCCGATTTGTGTGGCAATCCAGGTTGAATAAAGTCAGAGTTTGCAGATTCGAAGAGCAAATGGCATGTCTGTTGTCTTCAGAGCTTGATTCAATTTTAATTGAATACCTTTACTATGTGAATCGATTATGGTTGAATAGCTTTCTTGTGTGTGGAAGCGATTGTAAAGAATTGTGTGGTTGCATACTGTCTTGTGTGGATTTCAGGATAGTTTCCTTTTGCAGGAGATAAATATGGAGAAGAGTGTTGGCGATTGAGATTGGATTTGTTACTGGGTTCAATTCCCTGACTCAATAAGCCTCTTGTTCTTACAAAAATACATTTCAAGTATGGATCATATAACATTAAATAGATCAGCTAGACGTTCCTCGAGAATATATGCCACGTATCCAGCCTGCATCGCACGCGACATGACAGTCTGCCACGTGTTCATGCCACATGGCCAGATGACATCGCACACGACGTCATGCAGGCCAAGAAAAAAAAACTAAATTTATTGTTGCAATTGGATACAAGTAATTAACTTTTGAATTAAAAATATGCTGAAATTCGATGCAAATAATTTAATTTTGAATTTATAATACTAAGAATACGAGTATTCACGGATTAAATAGGTTCTAGTATATTCTTACCCATCTCTGGACCTATAGTCACTTGAGTATCAATTTAAAGTGGTATATTGGCAATATATTCATTTTCTTCATAAATTTATCATCATATTCATCTCCATTTCCTCGTTCTTTATATTCATCTTCTCGAAATCCAGATTCAAGGACTTCAAACCCAAATTCCCCATATTCACAATCGTGAGCCGCAGACCCATGGCCTTCATTTTCATAAAACTAATAGGCTTAATGGTTTTCTCACATATGTCAGTCATGACCCCCTGCGGGAAAATATGTGCCCATGCTCTATTCCTGAAGTAAAAAGAATTGTTGATACATCCATTGGACATATTAGAACCACTGATCTGGGGATCATACAAAATATACAGTTAAGGAAGATGATGCAGTTTGGCTTAAACCACATACCAAACAAAAGCTTGGAATGGAATATGCTGAAAAAGGAATTAGAACTTACCATTGAAGATATCTTTGAACTTCATAGATTCGAATTTCCTTTTCTGGAAGACAAATGTAGACAAGATCTCAAAAATATTGTTTGTAGAAATGTTTTTGAGGCATTACGAAATGCATTCAAATTTGACAATACCAGAAGATTCCTATTGAATGATCCTAAAGTATAGCACATAGTATTGAGTGGATCAATAAGCATTTATATGTGGCAGGCCAATAACCCTGCTTTCATATGTCCAATGCACATGAGGGAAGAAGCGTATGACATAATACAAAGCAAAGACTTTAGAGAAGTTCTCGTTGATCAAATCGCTATTCTATGGAAGGTAAAAAAGGAAATGCAACAGACCCTTCCATATGCTGGATTTCCCTGTAATGGGCCCGTAACCCATGGGAGATAGGCTCGTTGCCTGGGGCGCTCGAGTAGAACTTGGTGGTCGTTCCCGAGACCCCGGCATAAATGGGTAGAAGCGATACTACCCATAACAGCATCCGGATGTTTTGCCCAGTTTGTTAAGGGCATGTCGGGTAGGAACGTTACATTTCGTATCAGAGCAGGGCTCGAGTTCGAGTCTCCATGAGGGCCGTTTGTGACCTTGTATAGCGTTGGACGCTCTGGTCTTGGTGATGCTCGAGGACGAGCATGGTTCTAGTGGGAGAGATTGTAACGGGCCCGTAACCCATGGGAGATAGGTTCGTTGCCTGGGGCGTTCGAGTAGATCTTGGTGGTCACATTCCCATAACAACATCCGGATGTTTTGCCCAATTGGTTAAGGGCATGTCGGGTAGGAACGTTACATTCCCAATGAGAAACTGCCCTATCTCTTAGGCATATACAAAGCCCACACGAAAGATTATCGATGGATAACAAACGCGCACGATAGTATCTATATACAGTTCTCTAATGTAGTTACAGCTCGGTTGAATATGATTACTGAAATATGGCCTGACATTGCCAAGAAGCATTGTGAGAAATTATGTAATTTATTCCCAGAAAATTTTAACCCATGTTGGATGGTGCAATCAGTATATGGCATGATACTTAATCTGCATGATAAGGTGACAAACATATTCGTTGCAGATATCACTAAATGCTATGAGAGCATTCCTCTCTCTGCGGATTCTGGCATATGTCGAATTATAACAGTGGTCATAACAAAAACATGGGAATATATGATGAATTTACGTCATAACAAGCTATGGATCAAAACAAGATGGTGAAGACAATTTAATTGTCAAATGGTTTAAAATTTTGGAACAAGAACATGGACACAAATCAGTGGGATCCCTATGGGCTTTGCATGCAACCCATGTTGGTGCAACTTATACTTTGCTTGGTTTGAAGTAGATTTTATTAAAAAATTAGTAGCACAAGGAAGATACAAAGATGCTGAAATGTTCAAGAATGCTTATAGATATATGGATGACCTCATGGCTTTGAACTGTCGTATAATAAGGGAATTCTTGAAACATGTAAATCCTGATCTTGCTGATAATATTAGTATATATGACATGAAGTTTCTGGGCATTAACGAAGAAACAGAAATGAAATTCAAGAATGACCCTACAATTGCTTTTGGAATTAGAGGAAACTTCCTAAACATGACTATTGAGATCCTTAGTCGTGCTAATGGAATTTTCAGAACTGCTAAATTCGACAAAAGAGATATTCTTCCATTCAAAGCGCACAAGTATGTGCATGCTTCTAGCAGCAGACCATACTACCAAGCACGAAACGTTATTATTTCGCAAGTGTTACCATTTATGTACATTAACTCATGCCCCAGAGATGCTGCCAGAGACATCAAAAACTTGGTACAATGTTTCATGGATAACGGATTTGATAAACGGACTAAGAAAGGGCATGAACAAATTTGATTGCAATAATGAGTTTCCTGCTCTACAATATGACAAAAAATATTGCTAAAATTTTTGTGGCCTCAATAATCAAGGTATGTACTTGATTTGTAGATTATTTGCTGATTTTTATGGGATAAGGCTTGACCCCTGCTGTGGCAGTGGGGGTTAGCCATCCCCATGGTCACCGACTCACCGACATACATAGTAAGGTGTGTTTCCTTATTCCACGGAAGGTTGTAGAGTTTTTTTTTTAAATGCTTAAATGTAGGGTTTGAATAATACACCACATTTTAGACCAAGAGGTATAACATGCTATGGTTCACTAATGACTTAAACGAATGTTAGATTGTAAAATGACATTTGAACATTTGACCATAGTTATTATGGAGTTTGATAAACAAGTTATGGGGTAGATAATGTCCTGGGCAGAGGCGTTATGGCCCAGGAAAAAATGGCAGAGTGGCCATTGTGGCCAGGAAAGTCCGAGGTCGTACGGCAGTACGGCCGAGGACTTTCCTGGCCACAATGACCACGAGGCCATTTTTGACTGGCCATAACGCCTCTGCCCAGGACGTTATTAGCCTTAACGTCTCTGGGCCGAGTCATTTAGGCTAGGCTAGGAGAAAAATAGGCAGATTCAAAACTCAATGTTACCATTGCTAATGTTATTCTGTACATCGTTAGGCTCCGCAGAACACTGCATCTTCATTTCTGCACGAACAACAAAACAAAGTAATGAAGAACAGAACAAAATGAGCAGAAGAACAAAGAAGACATAGAAATAACACACGAAGAAAGAATACAAACGCACAAAGCAAGATGAGCAAAAGCATAAGACATACAGAATAAAAAGACACAGTACGTATCGAAGAAAACGGACAAAAACATACATAGAAATTTTAATGTCCATACAAAAAAAAAGAGATAGATCTATCACCATGGACATTTGCCGCCGGTATGAACAGTGATCTTGCAAGACTGAGTGATGGGAAGGATAACGTCGAAAGGGGTGCGGCCGGGGTATTCAGGAGTGCACACACATTGAGGGTTGGCGACATTAAGGAGGGCTTGGCAGCATTCCGGCGAGGGCTCTCGCAAGCCCATTGAAGAATAGCATACAGTCAGTTGGTTTTGGTTGCACAGAGGCGAATTCCGGCTTTGGCCATTTGCCTCTTCCAAAAGATTTTGCATAACAAACAAAAGAGTGTGATCACATATGAAGACCTGTAGAAAGGGAGCTTCAAGCTCTGGCTATGGCGCGGCCATGGCAATGGCATACGAAAAGGGCAAAAAAGTAATGGCCTTGCACACGTGTAAACAATTATGGCTGTTATGACCATAACATACATGTTGGTAGGCTGTTATGGCCATAACAATTTTTGTTGCAGATGCTATTGGATATAGCACTCTTACTATGGACGGTAGAGATTAGATCCTGGGCCTAAATGACGAGGCCCAGGAAGTTAAGGGTTGTGAACATTTAACACATGAATAAAGAATATCCAGGACATATATAGAGCACGATTGATATCCTAAAACAACTGGCATAAAATTAAATGGGATAGAATGGTTAAGTAATATCCCTAAATTCACATTTTCTAAAATTCGACTAAGGCCAGACACCAAAATTGATTACAAAATAGGACTTGACCTATTTCGTGTGAACCGAGATTGCTCATTTACTGCAACATATCTCCCGCGCAAATCCGTGGAGGTACCCAAGATTCGCACCTCTTTGGAGAATTAAAACCTTAAAAGTATGGGTTATGACTCAGACGGAAGGGAAACATCCAGTTCAGACGAAGAATGAGTTGACAATGAGGCGCTGAACAGAGAGTTCTAGTGTTGCTGTATTTCTGATAGAAAAAATAAGATTGTGATGGATTCTAGAAACAATAGAAGAAACTATGGGCAGAAAAGGAGCTTTTCTAACATTGATGAGAGATCTGGCTATCAAAAAGGTCCTAGGCAGTACAATAAGAGACGCCAAGATGATGTGTATGTTACACAAAGAGTCAAAGACTCACAAAATAATGGTGACGATCCAGACAATAACCAGGTCTGATCTATGACGATTTTTTTTTATATATTGCTACATAAGATGGATACAAAATGATTATGCAAAAGCAAGCTACTGTTATACCCATTAGTCTACGACTGAGTTAAAAAAAAACTGTTACAAGAAGTTAATACATACAGTAATCTCTTAGCTTTGGCTTGTATAGCTTTGAAGCTTCTGTAAATTTAAAAGATTCTGCTTATTTAGAGCAAGTAGATGACTAACTAAGGAGTGCTCATAGATTTCTACTGAATAACAGGAGGATTTAGGTTTGTACATGCTGATTATTACATAAAGACATGCATTAGCTTGAAATATTTCACAACAAGAGTTGAATGATAGACTGATAAACTGATTTTGTTGATTGCTATTTGGCCCTTGCCCTGATACCAAATCTTGCTAACAAGGACTGATTGGCTGCAGGTACGGGATTTTCCTCCCATTGTTTCTCTTTGCTCTGTAAGTTCGTTTTGGCTTAAAGGATGATGGATTTCTAGAAGAATATAATGCTGGTTCAAGGACAAACAATGCAGTTGCATGAACAAATGGAAGTAAAATGTTTTCAATAGCGGATATTAATGGTTTTTCCAGTAGATTAACTTATGCAAACATTATACAATATAGAGAATGCTATCCTTTTGCTAGTTACGATGGCATTTCTAAATATGACACGGAGTAGAATGCTGATATGATGTAAACTTAAAAACAGTCATTTGGATGATGTTTGTCTAAGCTTATCCAGGTTTTTCCAAGTGGTATACTGCTGATACTTGTTACTTCTTGCTTCAGCAAAGTTAATATATGATCTTAAGTCTTTTCTATTATGATTAAATGAGTGAAATATCAAAGAAACTGAACCCAAGTCGCATTTGTAAAAAATGGATCAGATGTCATTCCCAACTTTTTTTTCGAGGGCCATTTTTCAACCCCTAATGACGTGCGAAATTTTTGGTGTCTCTTTTTGCATGTTGTGGCATTGCTAATTCACGTGTAAAAAAAATATTTATCTTAAAGTTGTGGCGACGAATTCCTCGTCTCGCGGGTCGAGAACCTCAATGCCACAACCAAATGCTTGAATTGCAAGGTGTTAATTTTTTT
>JAANSK020264217.1:0-10047 GCA_011763485.2 Isoetes engelmannii | reverse complement strand
TTCCTAATATTGACCTTAAACAAAATAAGTCTATGGATGCCAGATGAACCTAGATGATACAAAGTGCAAAATTATCTGAAATCCAATTTGGAGACAGAAGCAACCCTAACATTCCTAAGCACACACCACCTCCATCATCACGATAAAGAATTGTGGCTAAGGCATCAACATCAACTTTGCATCCTGTTGACCTCTATTTTACTAGACCTAAAAGCTTTAAGCAAAAAACATTCAAGGGGTTCTAGTTTTAATCTAGCCTTTTAAGTTAATGATTAGCCTCATGTCTATAAGGTATTTTAGTACATAGAAATGCCTATTTTGAATATTCCTTTAGCTAATAGTTTGTCTCTTACATGCTTTCCTAATGAGAAACAGAATCTAAGCCTAATACTGCCCAAGCCTACTGTTGCGCCTTTTGCTAGTTTCTCTTTTTATAATTAAGGGAAAATTACTTAAATGCCCTATATTTTGCATATTTTACCAAAATAACCCTTATGTTTCAATTATTTCCCAAACTACCCCTAGTCACAAAATACCACTGTGTTATAGTATATTTACTTAAATGCCCTCCAATTTCTTATGTAATTACCAAAATGCCCCTCAAATACATTAGAATTTATTTAAATGCCCCCACATCACATAAATGGACACATTAGCAAATAACTTTGATATAGAATGCCCATTTTAAAGGATTGATCACTAGAACATACATTTTGAACAAGTAGAAGTAAATCCTTTTGAGAAAATATTCCATATAACGCCTTATGATGGTGGTGCACGACAACTACAACGATTATGCGCAACCTCTTGGCAATTTTTACATCGTAAAGGCCTCTTTTGTGAGCCACCATCCTCAGTGCGGATGCGTCTTTTCTTTGGTTGCCCTAGTTGACAACGAGCAACTGGTGGTAATGTAACATCTTAATTCACTTCATCATCAGAAGAACCAAGAACCACAGGGTGAAAGTTAGAGGCTAGATGCCCAAAACAATGGCCCTGAAAAAATGCAGTTGCCCAATGTGATTTATCCACTCCCTCAACCCAAGTAGCGGCATTTGGATTAATCTTATGAATCTCAGCAATAGCGTCATTGAGCCCAGATTTCGTATATGCTCTAGCATTTAGTCCACAACAACTGTACTAGTGGAATGCTTTTGAATAAATGCCTCAAACAATAAGCATGAGGTGTTCCAATGCCAAACATAAGCAAAACACCATCCACTAGTCCCTTCTGCCTGTCCAAAACAAACGTAAATTGCACTAAGTGATGGACACAATCCTTTAAACACTGCATAAACCACACCCAGTTATCATCGTTCTCTGCATTTACTACATCAAAAGCTATCGGTAGTAGTTGACCCTTTGCATCTATTCCTGTGGCTGCCATTAAAATGCCCAAGTCCTTGCCTTTCAAATCAGTGGCATCCAACCCAATCAAAGGGTGACACTGAGTGAAACCTACAATGCTAAATGTGTCCATTTGTATGATGCAGGGACGTTAAAGTAAATTCTAATGTACTTGAGGGGCATGTTGGTAATGTCGTAGGAAATTGGGGGGCATTAAGATAAATATGCTATAGTATAGTGGTATTTTGTTGACCAGGGGCATTTTGGGAAGTAATTGAAATACAAGGGCTATTTTGGTAAAATATGCAAAATATAGGGGCATTTAGGTAATTTTCCCTATAATTAACCAGAGTTGATAACTAGAAGTTATTAGGAACGAAGCAAACAAGTGTTGGGGTATGGCTTTTATGCTATTTGGTCTGACGTTTTTCGCTTTTAAGAACATTTGGTGAACACGAAGTTCGTTGTCCCATTGAGATATTCGTGACTTAATTAAGTAAAGTTTTTTTCCCGTCAAAGCAGATAACTATTTTGAAACTTTTATTAAAGACGTTGACCTAAAGTAATCAGTCTTTTCCGATGAAAAAAAAATTGCAAATCACAAGACCTTTTTCTTAATGGTTGGAATAGGCAATAGCAAAAAGCGGACATAATTTGGGGGCGGGCATTGTTGAGGACCCTACCACATAATTTACTGTTCCCCAAAAATGAGTCTTTTGCAAAATTCTTTCCTGAAATTGAACCGTTTGTAAGGGAGGTTGGAACTTATCCAGATAACGCGTTGTTAGACACGTTAAATTCTATCAAACGACTTAGGTACCGATCTTGAATGGTATAGAACCTGTCAGCTTGTTGTTGTTAAGCACAAGCTTGTTGAGATATGTGCAATTGCCTAGACCTTCGGGTATGGAACCACCAATTTTGTTGTTCTGCAGCTTAAGTTGGACAAGATATCGGACCATGCTATCTAGACCACCAGGGTTTGGACCTGTGAAAGAATTATCAGAAAGATCCAGTGTTGTGAGGCTCTTGCAACCATCTCATCCGGTAGGAAAACTTCCTGTTAGCCCCATTGAGCTTAAAATTATGGTATAGACCTTGGAATCATTGTGTTGGAGACAAGTGATCCCTGTATATGAACAAACATCATTGCTTTCAAACGTCCAGCTTGAGAGCGCGCCCTATGGATCCTGAATAGAGCCCTTAAAATCTTTCAAACATTGAACGCCATACAACGCCCAGATCCTTTGCATGAGCAGAAGGAGGATACCAAGAACCAACAAATTTCTAACATCCATCCTCATAACTAGCCCAATTCTTTTGAAATTATGAATCTAACCGCATCCAAGTTGCATCTACTTCACTTCTACATACAAACAGACAACATGCAGAAACCAGACCTTGAAAAAAGCCCAACCACACCAGAAAAATGTTCAATTCGAATGTCGTCCCCACCTAGGGAACGTGTAGGGAAAATGTAGGTTTAAGGACTATTCTCAATGTATGAGGAATATTCATTCTCATTTTGATCTTTTTTTTTTCTCATTTCAAATTGTATCGGGGCAGTGTATGTCGGAATGTAGTGGAACTGCAGCGCATTAACACCGGAGCAGCAATGCGATGGAACCACATCGCTTCTGCTAAAGACGACATGGCAACATACATTCTCCATCCCAACACTTCCTTTGTCAATTCCTATCTTTGCAACATAATTTTTGTTACTTGCATTTTGGTCAAAATAAATTAGGTTTCTGCAGTTCAAGTATGTCGGGCAACCCTTTGATGCTTTAGCATCTTGTTTCTATTACTTGTGTTCCAATTATTTAACCTACCCAAAGACATGAAGTGGTCAAGAAATTTAATGGATAAATGGTTCCACCTGACAAGTGAGGGAGAAGGTTCACACTTGATTCATATTTTGAAGCCATAAATGGTTCTGATTGTTCGATGTCAAACCTGCAGAAGTGGTGTTTTTTACACGATGCACCACGTGATCAATGCACCTGTACATCCATCTAGAAAGCTATGGCTGGAGTTATCCTATAACATCAAAAGGACCGCATTCAGATACATGAATACGTTGGTTTGGATGACATTTCCATGTTGAAATAAGGTATTTCAAGAAGTGGTGGAACTACCTCAAAGCACGTTAGGTACCGTCTAACTGATTTAACAAACATAGAACTATTTACTTGTTATCACTGTATAAACAACTTATTATTGCAATCTTATGTTATTTTATTAGAGGAGAAAAATTCCAAAGACCAAATAGATGAAATGAAGATATCCAAATTGAAGATACATAGGGTACATTATATTTGTGAGTCATCTAAGGTTATATTATCAAATATTTCTATTGAAATCACCATGAGATCATTCATTCTTGCCATATTAAATGACTTAAATGTTCAAGAGAATAGTAAACTCCATATGAAAATAAGTGGCTACTACTTTAATTTCTAAACAGTTATAGGTAATTGAATGCTTCTTTACTATTTTACCAAGTTTTTAGAAACCTTATCCATCTTTCTATCTTTATATGGAACCATATGCCAGCTCAAAGATTGCAATCAAACAGTTTGGCAATTATCTTTTCTTCACAACTATGCCAAGACATATTGGCAATTAGCTTACAATTCAACAGACTCAAAACATAACCTCCAAACCAATAAAAACCCACTCATTTTGCATAAACCCACGCCCCAAAGACAACCAACATGCACTCCGCATAACCGCCTACACCCATCAATACGATACAATAAATATATTTTTAACGTGCATAGGAACCCAACATGATGGGCTATCTGACGGATCTATACATAGTGTGACTCTGGGCAGCTTCGAACCAGAGACCTCACATTGCTAGGACTAGTGCAAACACACCCTCTGGGACACCTGAAGGCAACACGAAGGCAACCCTCGATCCACAACACCTTGTTGTTTAAGTTTGTTAAATAGCTTACTTCACCTGACAGTCTAATCCGAAGACAATTGGAGCACAAACGAATGCACATGCCCAGCCGGTTGCAGATTTTGCCCTTCACGTCCATTCAACAGATCGAATTTTGTAGATCAGCAAATGCTTATGCTTCAAGAAAGCTTCAACAAGCTCTTGTTCGGTGGGTAATGTTTTCTTGCTTGTCTCTTTGTTGCTCAGAATTGACTACAATCTTTCCATTCAGTTGCTATATTGAAGCAGTAGTAGTTGGATGAAAATGGATATGAGATTGTCTATTGGTGCCAAATTTGGCTCACTTGAAGAATGTAGGAATGCAGTTTGTGAGCAAGCCATTAAAGACCATGTGGAATTGTCTATGATTAAATCTGATCATTTCAGATACAGGGTAAAGTGTGCTGCTGAGGGTTGTCCATGCATGCTTCTTGCTTCTGTTCTACCAGATAGTAGAGAGGTTGCAATCAAAACCACATGTGGTGAGCATTCTTGTGGTGGGGTTAATCAACAAAATAACAAGGAAGCTTGTGCTAAATGGGTGACAGAGAAATACCTTGGCAAGTTTTTTGAGCAACCAAGTTATAAGCCTTCTGATCTTGTTGCTGATGTTCGACGAGATTATGTAGTGGAGATTCACTACCGTGTAGCTTGGTTAGAAAAGGAGAATGCAGTGGCTGAGCTCTACAGTAGGCATGAACAATCTTATTCGCACTTGCATAACTTTTGCTCTTGGCTCATGGATACCAATCCAGGTACTATTTGTTTGGTCCAGCTAGATAAACAGAAAAGATTCACAAGGTTGTCTGTTGCTATTGGTGCTTATCTTAGTGGTTTTAAGCATTGTCGCCTTATCATTGGTCTCGATGGGACATTTAACAAGCAAATATAGAGGGATCCTGCTAATGGCAACCTCTTTTGATGCTCGTGGGACTTTATTTCCACTAGCATATAGATGGATTGGCATCGAAAATGATAGCAATTGGAGCTGGTTTTTGAGTCACTGCATGGTTGTTTGACAATAAGAACACAAATCGTATTTCTATCTGACCTGCAAAAAGGGATATTAGAGGGCGTATCTGCTTTATTTGAGGAAATTGCATTACATGGGTATTGTTTGAGACATCTAGCCAAAAATTTCAAGTAGTTCAAGAGCACAAAATTGGTGTTGTGGAAAGCTGCTCGAGTTGAAACTGTTCCTAAGCTGAAGTACTTCGAACAATAAAGACAACAAATGTCGAGGCTGCAACTTGATTGCTTGATGAGGGTCGCCACCCCAGATTTTGGGCAGAAGCTCACTTTCCTAGGTACAGGTTTCATCATCTTACCTCTAATATTGCTGAATCTAATACATCTTATCCATTTGACTATGATACGTGACAAAATGTTGACATAGTTTTATGACCGACGGAAAGAAGGAAATGAGGAATGGATGGTTGCAAGACAGAGCCCATTCGCAGTTGTCAAGGAAGTTGATGATGAGATCAGAGCTGTTGTTGCAAGAGCATGCTACTGTAGAGTACTTCCATCCACTGATTACATTTTCAAGGTAGTTACTGCAAAGCATCGACATGCTAGATTGGTGTCAAAGTATAGAGACATTCTTTCTCTCCATATTTTCCTTCATGATTATTGCATCGTGGAAAGATAGCATTGTTGGAGTTACTTTCTCACGTTAGGCTTCATCACAAATTTGTTTACAAAGTAGCCATCTATAGAGGGTCGCAAAATACTCCTATGTGAAAAGACATGGATATTTCTAGATACCTAAACGTTTATCTGCAAAATAGAAGTGCTTCAAATTGTATGAAAACATATTCATAATATTATGCAAGACATGACCTGAGAGCCCTTAACTTACACATGTATCTTGTTAACAAAAGTTTGCCATGAATTTTTTATAGTCATAAATTTTAATGGGTTTCATGTCACATTAATAATTGGAAGAATTCCAACCCTTTCGAGGTTGAGAATAAATACGAGGAAATGTATATGAAATGTCCATGGTTAATGGCACCCCTACTATATCTTTTTGTATGTTTCATTCATTTACCTCTATCTGCCCATATATGTTTCCTCCTTCTTTACTCCCTCCCACAAAAACCACCCAGCATTTTGCCCCAAGCTTACGTTACTGCTAGTTTATTTTTTAAATTGAAGGACGTCATTCTATTCAACATCACATCATGAATACATTCTACATCATTTTATTCTACATATCACATAAAAGCCAATCCACTACCTAGGCACGATATGTTAGGAGCTGCTTTGCATGAGATTATCGAGTACATATAGCCGGTTTAAGGTAATATATGGCCGGTTTAAGGTCTCTACCACACGACTGGTTGATCTTACTTGAACCTGTGATCTCAAGGCAATGGACTTTTAAGGTCTCCATTATTACACTCTTATTGGCCAGGTTTGAACCTATGACCTCAGGTGTGGCAATTTCTGCCACTAGAGCGTGCCCCGATAATAATAAGGGAAAATTACCAAAATACCATTAAAGTTTGCCAAAATTACCAAAAAGCCACCAAACCCAGTGGTATTTTGGAAAAATTGGCAACCTTTTTCCAATGATCTAAATGCAAATGTGCCCTTCAGGTGAATTGTAGATTAAGCTAAGATTTTTCCAACAAGTATAAGATCGTCTGAATTGGAGTTGAAAATTTCAAGTTATAAGCTCTTGAGTTCTTCAAAATTTGAGAAATGAAAAATCTCATAAATTGAGATTGTGATCTTAGAATTGAATGATTTTATGATTGTTGGAAAGATCTCAGCTTAATCTACAATTCATCTAAACGGCATATTTGCATTCAGATTATTGGAAAAACGTTATTGTCAATTTTCCCAAAATACCATTGTGTTTAGTGGCTTTTTGGTAATATTGGTAAACTTTAATGGTATTTTGATAATTTTCCCTAATAATAACAATAATAATAGCGGGGAGGCTATTACTCACGATTATGACACTATCTTAAATACTATAATTTTTTACTCTAAAATTCATCCACCATGGCACCAAAAAAAAGGAAAAAAAACATGGGCCACATCATGTTCGTAATAGCCGCCCCCCTATTATTATGTGGGGTAATGGCCTGGGGGAGGCCATTACGCCCTGCTCAGCATGGCTCGCCCTAACGGGCTCGTCAAGATCGTACAGGGCATAATGCCCCCCCCCCCCCCACCGGGCCATTATTCCTCCCATAATGACACCATCCGATTTTGTAGGCAGGTGGGTGGACATAAATGCCATTCTAGTTTACCCTTCCACCTTTCCACATTAAAAAACGTACATTGGCAATGCTTTTATCCATCGTCTTATTGACAGCTGTTGGTGGAATGATTTTGATATGATATTATAGGAGGTGATACAGTATTTAATATGATATGTGCAATTTGCTTGAGAAATGCATTGAGCAATTGCGTCATCTCAACTTGTGAAATTTGACGATGGATGTCACAGTAGAAACTTGGTTTTTATTCATCTGTGCATTTATCTTCTTGTTCCTGTATTATTATTTTGCCTATGTTAAACAAACACACACAACACGCCTACGTCCATCTCCTCCATCACTGCCAATAATTGGTCATCTCCATCTCCTCTCTAATCTGCCTCATCGTGATCTGGCTTGTCTTTCGATCCGCTATGGCCCTCTGTTCTTCCTTCGCCTTGGCTCTGTCAATTGTGTTGTGGTTTCATCTGCCCAAATGGCTATGGCTTTTCTTAAGACCCATGATGTCGTTTTTGCTTCTATGCCCAAACTTGAATTATTGGGAATCGGTACCTACAATTACAGGGATATCGCTTTTGCCCCATATGGAGAACACTGGAAAATGATGAGAAAAATTTGCATCCACGAGCTCTTCACTCCCAAAAAGCTCCATGAAACTAAGCTCATCAGAGCTGAGGAAATCTCCTGCATTTTGCAATCTATTATGGAAGATAGCCTTGCAAATAGAGCTGTGCATTTAAGCGCTAAACTTCTTAACCTTACCACTAATGTGATCACCAGAATTGCATTTGGCAGAAAATTCCTTGGAAAAGGAAGTGCCAAAGGTGCAGAACAATTCAAGAAAATGATTCGTGAAGCATTTTTCTTGGCAGGCACGTTCAACATAGGAGATTATTTGCCATTTTTGTCAAGGTTTGATCTCCAAGGATACAAGCGTAGAATGGAAGTTTTGCACTTACAGTTTGATGGGCTTTTGCAAGAAATCATGGAGGAAGAAATTCAAAAATTGGCAAAGGGGAGAAAGGATGAATCAGATTCAGATAATCTGGTAAGGGTGTTGCTACAATTGCAAGAACAAGGGGGAGGCCTAGAGCTAGAACATGAAGCAATCAAGGCTGTTATTCTGGTTCGTTAAAAGAATTTAAGACTATTTAGAATCTGATACTGTGCATAAGAATTTAGATCTAAAAACAATTTTACATGCCATTACAGGACATGATATTGGGAGGGACTGACACAGTGTCTGTGACGGTAGAATGGGCAGTTGCAGAGCTCCTTCGGTCGCCTGAGATAATGCAAAGGGCGCAAACAGAATTGAATGAAGTAGTCGGATTTGAACGGTTGGTAGAAGAAGACGACATTGTGAATCTACCATTTTTGCAGGCAATTGTGAAGGAAACATTTAGGCTTCATCCGGTAGCCCCTTTGGTGCCTCGTGAATCAATTGATGAGTGTAAGGTAGCAGGTTACAACATTCCAAAGGGAACCCGTGTGATGGTGAATGCTTGGCAGATGGGTAGGGATTCCAAGGTTTGGCAAAATCCGGATGTGTTTGATCCTCACAGATTTATTGACTGCAGCATAGATGTGAGGGGCAGGGATTTTGAGCTTATTCCGTTCGGAGCTGGACGAAGAATTTGCCCTGGTCTGTCTCTTGGACTTACCATGGTCCATATCACTTTGGCTGGTTTGCTTCATTCCTTCAATTGGGACGTTGTAGAGGAAGTGGACCTTACAGAGCATTTTGGTCTTGTAATGCCAATGGCAAAACCTTTGCTTGCCTTTGCCAGGCCAAGAAATAAAAAGATGATTTCCCCTTAAATTTATTTTTTGGGGTTTTAGATCTTGTGGTTTATGTTGAGGCCTATGGCTTAAGCTATGATTTCATCTGCTTCCGATTTGGGTTGGAATTCGGCGAGAACCTTAAAAAAAATCTTATTGAAACTTAATGTAGTTTCAATCGAAACCTAAAACAGTATTATGAAACTACATAAGGTTTGTTAGATGCTACGTTAGGTTTCCTTTGTCCGAAACATAAGTTTTCAATATGGAAACTATACATAGTTTTAATTTGAATTAATAGAAAACTCTATAGGGTTTCCATTTTAAGAAATAAAAATAAATGAGTTCTACACATATGTAAGATCTTGTGTCTTCTAGCATAAGGGGTATACCAACATTTTGAAATTGAATATGGAAACTATATAAGGTTTTCAAGATATGGATAATATATTTTAGGTTTTTGTTCAATTTTAAATTCAAATAAGTTTTACACATTAGTTTTACAAATACTTGAACTTTGTTTGTTTTCTCCATCTTCATAGCTCCTTGTTGCTGCTTATTATCAATCGCCTAATGGGTGTAGAGTTCAACTTCGCCTAATGGGTGTAGAGTTCAATTTTCGCCGGCCCCTTCGAGGCCAAAAGGGCATCTACGCTGCATGGTTTACATTGTTGGAGAAGTTTGCGATATCTAGTTCACACCAAATGGTGGAGTGCCCCCTAGGATTTGAAC
>JAANSK020264206.1:0-12106 GCA_011763485.2 Isoetes engelmannii | reverse complement strand
CGCGGCAGCAGCGGCTTCGGCATCGAGCTTGGCCTTGGCGGCGGCATCGACATTGGCATTCAGCGCGCCGGCATTGACGCCCACGCCGAGGCCAGCGCCGGCGTCGACACCGAGCGCCATCGACGGGCCGGCGGCAGCAGCGAGCAGGGTGGCGAGGATTGCGGCGGGGATCAGTTTGCGGTTCATCGAGGGTGCTCCGGATCAGGTGCGGACAGCTTGATAGAGGGGTGTCGACGCGACCTTGCTGGCCTTGTTTCGACCCGCGCAGAATGCCGACGATTGTCTGAACCCGTCATGAACGGTCGCTCAGGCTGAACAGTTTTCACCATGTACCGCGCGTACGCGAGAACGAACCGATGCCGACACCCCCGATGCCGACCGATGCCGACAGCGCCCTGCGCTGGGCCGAACACTGGATCGCTTCCTGGAACGCGCTTGACGTCGAAGCCGTGCTGGCGCTGTTCGCCGACAACGACTGCCGATTCCGCAGTCCGAAGGCCGCGACGATCACCGGCCACGGTACGGTGATCGGCAAGCCCGCGCTGCGCGACTACTGGCGCCGCGCCGTGGCCGGCATCGCCAGCCTGCGCTTCACGCTGGAATCGGCGCACTGGGACGACGCCGGCCGCACGTTGCTGATCCGCTACATCGCCGAACTGGGCCCGCAGCGCCTGCTGGCAGCCGAAGTGTTCGACTTCAATCTCGATGGACAGGTGGCCTGCGGCACGGCGCTCTATGGCGCACCGGCCGACTGATCCTTCGCGCGGCAGACACGGCCGCGACTTCGAGACACCGCTGGCACCGGCGGCTGATCTCGATGCGGCCGAGATGGCGCGGCGGGCGATTCTGGCGACGGTCGACCGCATTCCTGCTGGACGTGTCTGCACCTACGGCCAGATCGCGTGGATCGCCGGTTATCCCGGCCGTGCCCGGCTGGTCGGCCGTGTACTGGGCGGCATGCTCGAAGCTGGTTCCACCACGCCTTGGCACCGGGTGATCAATGCATCCGGGCAGATCTCGCTGCCGAGGTTCAGCGAAGAACATCGCGAGCAGAAGCGGCGGCTGCGTTCCGAGGGGGTGGTGTTCGAGAACGAGCGGGTCAGCTTGAGGCGATTTGGGTGGAACGCGGTGGGTGGGGAGTCGCCGTTGATTGATTGAGTCAGCAGCTGCATGAGCTGATGGTATTGACGCTTCTCGGTTTGTGCGCGAGCTTCGAATCAGGTGTGAGAACAACGTCGACAACTCGAAGGGAGCGGTGTCGCCATGCTCGAATGCAAGTTCACTCTCAACGGCAAGCCGCTCAGCAATTTCGAGATGGGTGCCGAACTCTTTCCTGCTTTTTCCGGCACCGGGAAAAATGCCAACGTCAAAGCTTCCGCTTGCTTGAAAGGGACAGGACCCATTCCGCCCGGCACCTACTACATTGTCGACAGACCCTCAGGTGGGGTTCTGGGTTTCGCGCGCGATTGGCTTGGCAACAAGGGCGATTGGTTCGCACTGCTCGCCGACGATCACTCAATCGACGACAGCACACTGTGCGACAAGGTTGTCCGCGGGAATTTCCGACTGCATCCCAAGGGCCCGTTGGGCCTGAGTGAAGGCTGCATCACGATTGACGCAGTCAAGGATTTCAATGCCATTCGCAAGCAACTCAAGGCACTGCCGAAGCAGGCAATTCCCAACAGCAGCTTCACAGCTTACGCCAAGGTCATTGTCTCGTGAGACAGCTATCGGGCCGCTCCATTTCGGTTGGGCTCTCGATTGCGATTGCAGTGCTCTTGACCAAGGGCCTGTATGCAAGCCCTGAGTTCCTGCCGGCTTCACTCCGATCGCTGGGTAAATGGCTAGTCGAGTCTGTCGGCTCAGATTCAGCGGAGTCGAATGCCGATATCGAGCTCGCCTATGTTTTTCTACTGTGCTGTCTCGCAGCACTCATTATTGTTTCGTGTCTGACGCTCGCCTTGCGCAAAATCCAGAAGCGTTTGTAGCCAAGCACCTGAAAAGCAGCTTCGGCGACGGAAACGGCGAATAGCGGAAGGTTCAGCCCTCCGATGCACTCCCGGCACGGCCCAACATCACATCACGGCCGGGCGCTCAGAGTCGCTGCGAGCAGTGCTCACGAAGCGCGATTCTTTACCCTGCGCGTCTCGCGCTCTCCGGGGTACCGCGCTGACGAGCCATCCATGGCCCGGCATCGCTCGACCGGCATCCATGCGTTCGTGTTCGCAGCGACCAATACTCGCCAAGCGCGAACCCTCACCCCCTCCGATCGCTGCGATGCTTGGCGCCATGCGATCGGTGGGAACGGCAAATGCAAAATGCGTAGTTCCGCCTTGGCTGGTGATGTTGCCTTTGACGTTGCTGTTGCCTTGGACGTTCGGCCCTCTGCTTGACGCCGAGCATCGCAGCGGTCTCTGGGGGCAGACGGCATGGATGCCGGCTGAGCGATACCGGGCCATGGATGGCCCGTTATCGCGTACCCCAGAGATCGCGAGAAGCACAGTGCTTGCTGACGTATGGATTGAGATGCGGGAAAAAGCGGGAAAAAGTGGGTTAAATCGGGATAAGTAAAAGAAAAATCGCCGAAACGATCCCACAGCGGATGACAGATGGTTTGATGCAAATTTCGCGGCGCGGGAATACTCCACTCGCCGCGAATTAGATCAACCGGCGCTGCTCGGTCAGCACCTTGGCGAGTGCCTTCTGGCGCACTGCGCCGGGGTTGGTATCGAAGCCTGGGTCGATGCCGCGGGGCACGTTCTCGGTTCTGCCGGTGCGCCGGTTCTCCCAGGGCACGAGGTCGATGGGTGGTGCCTCGGTTTGCACCAGGGCGCGGGTTCGCTCCCGGCGGCCGGTCGGTAGGCCGGTGTCTGCGTCGAGTTCCTGCTGGCCCGGCAGGTTCACGCCGTCACGGACCAGGCGCTGATACTCGGCGCGGCCGACCTGGCGGATATTGCACTTGCAGCCGTAGCCGTTCGGCGCGAAGTGGCTCTGCCACCACGGGTCATCTGCGGGCAGAAGAACGCCGTGCCAGGCGACGTGTTCCGGTCGGTGCTCGATCGACGGCCCCAGGCTGTAAAGCAGGAACGGCAGCACGCGCTTGGTTCGCTGAATGCGTTCCCACTGCCCGGCCGCGCGAGCGGTGCGCATGTTGGTGTCGAAGACGGTCCGAAGCCGGCGTGGCTCACCCAGCTGGGTGACGCCGATCTCGCCGGTGCTCGTGTCGACGACCTCGCGCTTGCCCCACCACCCGCGCTTTTCCAGCTCCGGCCGGATCTTGGTGCGCCACTGCTCGAAGGTTTCGCCCTGCTCAAGGGCGGTGGTCAGCGAGTCGCGGATAGCCTTGAGGACATTGGCCTCGACGATCTTGGCGACTGTGAACTGGGTGGCGTGCTCTTCCCGCCAGACATCGCGATAGTCGAAGCCGATCCGCAGCTTCTTGGCGCGGAAGAAGGCCAGCGCTTCCTTCGGTACCGGCGGTGGCGTCACTGGATCAGCTCCTCGAAGAACGCGACCAGCTCCTCGCGGATGTCGGCGAGGTTCTGGTCACTGGTGCCAAGGTACGGGCGGGCGGGAATTCCGCGCGAGGCGTCGCCTTCCTGGTGGGTCCGGGCATAGACCAACGATGCGCCGACATAGGCGGAGTCGCCTTCGACGAAGTAGCGGATGTCGTCGAGCAGCGCCCCTTCGCTCTGCAGCAGGCTTTTCCCGGCCGGTCGGGTTTCCGCGTAGCTCGCGCTCCACTGCGGCCACGGCTCGCCGTCAGGCCCTTCCTTTTCATCGGTGATACGGCGACGCACCTGCGATTCGTGCAGGGCGCCGATGCCTTCAAGCAGATCTGCACGATCGAAGTTGGCAATGCGGTCGAGCAGCTGCTCCATGCGGGCCAGCTCGCGGAGGTCCAGCTCGATGACAGCGCCGGCCATCAGGTGCTCGGATCGTCGCTGGCGTTGCCGAGACCGCGTGCCTTGAACGCCTGCAACGCAAGCTGCCGGACCAGCGCCTCCGGCGTCAGCTTGCCGGCCAGCTTCGGCAGCGTGGCGAGGAACTCCTCGGCGTTGCGGGCCTTCCTGGCCAACGCTTCGACGCCGTCGACCACCGGCTCGATCATCGGCTGCCAGCCATCAAGTGCCTCGTCGACGAGCTGGTCGATGGTGTCCCGATCACCGGCCTTGATGGTGGCGTTCCGTGCGGCGTCGACCGCCGGGTCGATCGCCGGATCGTCGTCTTCGGGCTCTGGCGGTTCGTTGCGTGGCGTGGCCTTTGGCGCGGTCGCCGGTGCCAGCAATTCGGCACCGGCCGCCGGTTCCGGCAGGCTGAACTTGTCGCGGATATGGGCCTGCTCGACGCGCAAGCCCAGCGGCACCAGCTCTTTCAGCGCGTTGACCAGGCCGGCCAGGTCTTCCGGCTCCGGCACGTTCAGGCAGACGCGCGGATAGACCTTCTGCGGCCCGAAGTTCAGGTCGATCATCGGCCGGACCAGCATGGCGTTGATCGTGGCAGCGAGCTGCTTGGCGTCCTTTTTCTGGATGTCCTGGCGCACCTCGTTGTGCACCTTGGCCTGCGCCAGGCCGCTGCCGCCACCGCTTTCGGTGGTCATGGTCTGGCCGAGCACCGCCTTGCTGATCTGGCGGTCGATGTAGGCGCACAGGCGCTCGAAAACATCCGCCCCGCCGCCCGACTTGCTGACTTCCTGGAACTCGATTTTCATCGACTCCGGCAGCACGGCCGCGGCATCGGTGCCGATGTTGGCCACCGCCATCTTCAGCACCCGGATGTCGTCATCGTTTGCGGTGGCGCCATAGCGACCGATGCGCAGCGGCATGCCGAACACTTCGGCGAACGCCACCCAGTCTTTGAGCGCGTATGCCTTGCAGATCCACGCGAAGGCCACCACGCGCGCCAGGCCGCCGCGGATCGGCAGGCCGGTCTTGATGCGCGGCAAGTGCGCCAGAAACTTGTACGGCGCCAGCGGCAGGCCGTCGATCAGGTTGGCGGTGTCGCGCAAGCGCAGTTCACGCTGCGAGGCGCGATCAAACTGGAACCAGCGCGGGTCGCGGTGCTCGAACGCCTTCGGCATCCATTGCCGCTCGCTGGTATCCCAGATGATCTCGTTCACGCTGTAGCCCTTGCCGAGCGCATCCAGCTGATCCTCCAGCATGCCCTCGAAAGCCGGCATGGCGACCAGCGCTTCGAGCAGCTCGGCATGGCGCTTGGCAGGTGCCGATTCGTCGACGGCTTCCACCGTCACCTGCAGGCCGGACACCGCCTGCTTGCGGTTGGCGAGCACGGCCGCGTAGTGCGGATCGCGCTCCTCCATTTCCTCTGCCAGCGTCAGGTAGCTGTCGTGATCGCCTTCGGCGGCGCTGCGCAGCACGTTGGCGAGACCGGCCGGCGTCAGGCCCAGGGCAATGCTGGATTGCCACACCTGGCGCACGCCGGTGACTTGCGGGGTCGCGATCTCGCGCTTCAGATCGGCGACGACGATGGGGCGGCCGAACTGGTCGACGATGGCCATTTTCAGTTGACTCCAGAGCGGGAACGGAACCCGCCGGTGGTGCGGATTGCACGGTAATCGTCGTCATCGCCGCCGCCCTTGATACCGCCCTGGCGGGTCAGCTTGATGGGGTCGTAGCGATACGGCTGGTAAAGCTCCTGGCGCGATGCCGCATGCGCCAGGAGCATGGCGATGCCGGCGTCGCCGTGGCGCTTCTGGCCGCGCTTGTCGGTGCTGCGCAGGTCTGGCACACGGGGCACGCCGCGAATGAGGCGGAAGGCCGCGAGATCGCCTGCCACGTCTTCATCGGCTGGCAGGCTCAGGGCGTCGTCTTCGAACGCTGCCTTGAACGGGCCGGTGTTCTCGCGATACCAGGTCTCGCTGAACTTCACCTCGGTGATCCGGGTTTCGCCGTAGCGCTGCTTGGCCACTTCGGCGAGATAGGCACCGTTGCCGCCGGCATCACACATGCCGTGGCTGAAGCGCGGCAGGCGATCGACGAGGTAGAACAGGATCTGTTCCTGCGCCTTGAACGGCGCGTTGCCGAGTTCGACCAGGAACGGAAAGTCGCGGCGCAGCGCGTCGATCTGCAGCGGCGCGATCACCGAAAGATCGCTTACCCGCGCGAAGTCCAGGCCGAAGGCGCTGGGCAGCTTCTGGTTCAGCGCATCGAGCAGCGGGCGCAGCTCGCGATCGCAGAAGTCGCGAACGTCGGCCTTGATGCTGTGCTCCGGCCACAGCTCCATGCCACCCGGTGCGCGCCAGCGCACGATCTTTCGGCCTGGCTTCATGCGGGCCTCGATCAGCACCCGCGGCAGCCAAACGCCGCCGCCGCGCGAGGGCACGCAGAACAGTTCTTCCTCGCTGGCATCGCCGTAGAACTTCACCAGTTCGTCGCGCCAGGCGGCCTCGGCTTCGGCGGTCCAGGGCTTCTTCAGCTTCAGGCAGATGCGCTGGTACAGGCCTTCGCCCAGGGCATCATCAAGCGTGATCCGGTGCAGGCTGTATGGCTTACGGCCTGCGCGGATGTCCTTGACCAGTTCGTTGAACGGATTTTCCTCGCCATCGTGCGTGGAGATGATCCGCACCTTGCCGCCCCACATCAGCAGCGCCATCGCCGCCTTCAGCAGTTCGTCGAGGCGCTCGTGGAACGCCGCTTCGTCGAGGGTGACCCGGCCTTGCTTGCCGCGCAGGTTTGATGGCCGGCTGCTCAAGGCGGTGATGCGCTTGCCGCTGGCGAAGCGGATCTGGAAGCTCAGGATGTCCTGGTCTTCGTCCTCGATCAGCACCTCTTCGGTTTCGGCCGCGGCCACGTTGAAGTGCTTGGCCCAGAAGGCGCAGTCGCGGATGAACTCCTGCGCCATGTCCTTGTTGTAGCCGACATACCAGCAATCCATGCCGTTCTCGTAGCCGGCATCGAGCACGCTGGCGCAGGCCTCGCCCCAGCTCAGGCCAACGCGGCGACTCTTCTCGACGACTGCCACCTGAGATTCGTCGGCCACCCAGCGCTGCTGATAAGGCAGCAGAACGGCGGGCGCAGTCATCGCGGGTTGCTCAGCACATAGGCTTGCAGATGCTTGTAAAGCGGGTGATCAGCCAGATCCACGCGGGCGCGGTCCATTGCATCCATCACGTCGTTCTCGATCGTGATCTGCACGGTCTTGATGTATCCGCCTTGACCTTTGACCTCAAAGGCGATCTGGAACTTGTTGGTTGGTGGCAACAGCTTTTTCACGCGGCGATCCCCAGGATTCCGCGCTTGATCTCCTCGCGGGTCTCCGCCTTCATGCCGCCCTTGGCGGCGATCTTTTCGACCACCTTGGCGGCCTCTTCAAGCGCCGCTTTACGCGCCTTCAACTCGCGTTCAAAGCTGGTCTTGGTCGCGGACTCCAGGCGCTGCATGGCGAGCGCCAGCGCGCCGATGGCGCCGGGGTCTGCCAGGGCTTTCGGGATGCCAGTTTCGGCATCGTTCTCGGTGAGATCGAGCGTCACGTCGAAGGCCAGCGTGCGCAGCATTTCCATCACCACGCGGCCGATGTCGCCCTGCGGTTCGCTGCCGATCTTGGCGGCCCACACACCGGCAATCTCGCGGCTTTCGCGCATTCGCTTGCCGATCTGGTCGAACTTCTGGTGATATCGGCCGACCGCGCTCTGGCTCACCGGCGCGCCCAGGCTGCGCAGGTGCGCGGTGATCTCCGCGATGGTGTGGCGGCCATCGCGCAGCAGGTTATCCAGCTCGTCTTTCAGGGCTGGGTCGAGCTTGGCGATCGAGGGCTTGCGGCTCATCTGCAAGCCATCAGGCGCCAGGGCCGGGGCGCTTCACACCCGGCACCGTGGCACGGCCCTGGGCAACATCGAGGCCGCGCGGGGTGAGCTTGGCGACCACGATGGTGGCCAACGCGGTACCGGTGGTCAGGCCCTGTTCGGCCAGCCAGGCCAGCTCGGTGTGCACGCTGTCGCGGCTCATCGTGTGGCCGAACGATTCGAGGGCTGATTGCAGCACGCTGCTGTTCGCTTCAAAGCCGTCGACCTCCGCGAGCAGGCGCAGGATCACCAGGCGGCGGTCTTCAGTCAGGGTTTGCCGGAAGTCTTTCGGAGGCACGTCAGTTGGTCCTGTTCAGCAGGTGTTCCTGGATGAGCCCGAGCTGGCGATTCAATCCGCTCAGCTCGGCTTTCACGTTTCCCGCGAGGCCCGCCACTTCCTTCGCCAGATTCGAGATGTCGCCGCGAATCGCGGTGAGGTCGTCTGCGGTGGGTGAATGGGCCTGCGCTTGCTCAACGGTTGTCAGGCGGGTTTCGGCTTGGCCGATCCGGCTGTCGATCCGCTCGATGGTCTCGTTGGTGACGTTGCTGCGGCGGGTCAGCCAGAGGTAGATCACGGAGCCCGCGCTGCACACGCCGGTGGCCACCGACCAAAGCTCGCCGGCACTCAGACCAAGGCCATTCATGGCAATGCTTCCCGGTGCCAGCGGATCAGCTGCTCCAGCTGCTCGCGCGCGCCCTGGCAGCGCTGGGCATTCACGATCTGGTTCTCCAGAAGCTGGTCAAGTCCGATGCACGCATCCTGGTCATCCGCCGACGTGCAGTTCGGAATCAGCGGCAGCACCGGCTCCAGCGGCAGCAGGTACGTTGCCGGCGGCAGCGGGCACATCGGCGGCTCCTTCGAGGGCGCGGTTCCACAGGCGTACAAAGCCGCCAGTGAACACGCAAGCAGGAAGGGGCTGAAGCGGCGCGCCGGGCGCCTCGCGGTAGACGGTGGTGACATGCGGAACGCTCCTGAGAACCTCTTGGTACCGAACGCTTGTGGCCGCCCTGCGCAGCACGTAGTCACCGGCCAGCTGGGCGTTGCGTTCGTGTTGATCCACCAGCCAGGACAGCCGCGTAGCGGTATCTCGCGCCGTGGCTTGTTTGAATTCGGCATCGCGGGTGTTGTACCCAGCGCGCCAGCACAGCCAGAACGGCGCGCAGCCGGCGGCGAGGATCAGCAGCCACATGCCCGCGCGGAGCGCGATCCGGGTGCCGCTGCGGGCAAGAAGGGCGGCGATCACGGCTGGCTCGCCTGGTCAGCGCGCAGCGCCAGCGGCTGGCTGGTGACCACCCGCAGGATGACGTTGATGAGGGGCAGCACGTAGGCCACCGCGGCGAACACCCGCGGGCTCAGCACCGGGCCGAGCAGGTGCAGGTTGTCGATCGCCACGGCCAGCACTGCGACCAGCAGATTGATCAGGATGGTGCGGCTGCGCAGCCAGTGCTTTCGGGCTGTCATCACGCGGCCCGGCGGTGCTTGTGGCGCAGGCGGTTACGACGCTTGCAGGCCCGGCGCTTGGCTTCCGCCACGCTGATCCGGCGGCTGTTACCGCGCCGCTGTGCAGCTTTCAGGCGGGGCCGTGGTGCGCTGCCACCGGGGCCGTTCGGAGCCACCATCTTGATGACCGGCGCGCTTGCCCGGATGGCGCTGTTGTGGAGCGGGCCAGCGAGCGCACCCAGGCCGGCGACGGCGGCGAACAGCAGAGGGGAATACAGGCGTGATCGCAGCATGCGCGGCTCCGGGCTGGCAGCACCGGAAGCGGGTGCTGATGGCGCGCATGGTTGCGCGCGCGCGGAGGCCGGTCAGCCGAGGAAACGCTTCGGCGGGCGTATGCCATCGTGATGTAAATCACTTCTAGCCAGCGCGGCTTTATCGAAAGAAGCGCCGTCCTTGCCATTATTCAAAAAACGAAAACAGAGGACCAAACGTGCAAGACGTCGGTATGAGCGTTTACGTTGTCGGCGCCGGTGCCAGCAGGGAAGTTGGCTTCCCAATCGGCGACGAACTCGGGGAGCAGATTTCAGAGGCCACCAGGCTTGTGCGCATTCCTGGTACCAGCAGCTTTAGTCCGCTCGATCAGAATTTCCATCGCCTAGCGCACCAGGCGATGGGTTCAGATCCCGCTTACCGCAACGATCTGTCACTCACGGCGGACAAAATGCGGAAATTGTCCAACGGCGTCGCTCTCGCACCATCAATCGACAACTACCTCGCGCTGCACTACGAAGACCCAGCGCTGGTCCGGCTTGGCAAAATTGCGATTGCTTACAAGATCGCTGAGTACGAAAGGAGCTGCGTTCTTCATCATGATCTTTCTGATAGGGATTCAGCACCGAAGCCGCTTCCAATTGCCACTTGGTATGGTCGGTTCTTCAAGGCGATCACCAGTCAGTGTGCGTTCAGAGATCTTTATAACCGACTGAGCGATACCCTCATTATTTGCTTCAACTACGATCGAAACATTCAGCGATTCTTCAGTCTCGCTATCCAAGGCCTGTACGACGTTCCAGAGGCGAAAGCAAACGAAGCGCTTAGGGGGTTGCACGTGTGGCATCCCTACGGAAGTCTCGGACCACTCCCTGGACTGGCGAAAGATGACGGCAGACCTTACGGCCAAGAGATCACAACATCGTCACTCCTTGGGATGGCAGATGGCCTGCGGACATTCACCGAAGGTGCCTTCAGCACATATGATTCCAGTGAGTCGCTCGCGAGGGCTCGGCTACGCATGTCATCGCGCTTCGTTTTCTTGGGGTTCGGCTTCCTCCCGGCGAACATGCGATTGCTGGAGGACCTGTTGCGGGACAGTCTAAGAACCCCCGGCGGCCGAACTGTTTTCGGCACATGCTTAAACGCTTCTGACTTTGATCGGGACCAATACACCGAAGCGCTCGCGGAGCTTTTCATGACCCCGAGGTCGTCAGTACACCTCAGCTCGAAAAGCAAATGTGCAGATCTGTTCCATGAATTCTCGGTGGGCCTGCGCTTTCCATAAGCGCCGATGAGTTCGGGCGCGTGCTAAGCCCGGCACTGTGCGCCCTAGATCAGCCGCAACGATTCGCCATTGATCCAGTACACCGCCTGGTTGCCAGGCACCCGAACCTTCACGCGGCCGGCCAACTGCTGGCCCGCTTCGGCGACAACGCGGGCACCGGCCTGCAGCACAGTGCATTCGCCGTTGAGCAGTGCACGCTCTGCCAGTTGAGTCGATGCCAGCGCATCACCAGCCGCCTTGCGGCTGGTGATCTGTTCGAGCGTCGATCGGTCTTGGCACGCCAGCGTCACGCGCTCGACGAGCTGCGGCGCTACGCCATCGGCCTTCTGGCCTGAACCGCAGCCGGCCAGCACTGCAGTGATCGCAACCGCTGCCAAGAGCTTCATGCCTGCTTCTCCATTGCCTGCTGCTCGATCGCATTGACCAGGAGCGCCAAGTTCTCCGGGCTGACCTGATGGCTGTACGCCAGCGTCTTCAGAGCTTCTCGCAGCAGCGGCGTGGGCTGCAATGACGATTCCATGAGAACCGTGTCGACGAGGTGAACTGCCGCACGGTAGCGCTCGCCGAACTGCTGCATGGCCGTCAGCACCATCGTGCTTTTACCAGCGCCCGCAGGATGCACAACCATGCCGCTGCCTTGCCCTCGGGAGAAGGCCACCTGGTCATCCGCCTGCGGCGACGAGCCACTCCGTAACAGGTCCGATTGCCCGGCTTTACCCATCCCCGGCAACTGCCCAAGCGGTTCCGACGCGGCAACGTGATCTGGCGCACGCATCGCCTCCAGATCGACACCGAAAGCCTCCTGAATACGTCCTAAATCATCCTGATTTAGGCGCGATCGGCCGCGCTCGATGTCCTGAACACGCGTGCCTTTCCACCCCAGCCGACGGCCGAAGTCATCCCGCGAAAGGCCCGTGTGACGGCGCACCTCCGCAAGCTTCAAAGCCATATCGGACAAAGGTTTCGACATTCCTAAATTATTCCTTGACAGTTCCTTAGGAACTTCCTAATCTGCCCACATGAAGCAAGCAAACCGCACCCAAGTATTAGGCAGTGCCTCCCAGCGCACAACGCGGCAAGCCCGCGTGCTGGCCGCAAGCGCCGTGCAAACCCGCACCGAACTGGAGCCGGGCGTCGGCCTGTATCGCGCCGTCCGGGCGTCCGCGCTGCTGAAGGGCCAGTCCTTCCTCGATCTCTGCGTCGAACTCGGCGTGGAGCGCGGCTGGGCGCAGCAGGCGCTGACTGGTGCCCGCAACGGCGCCAAGGCCAGGGCGCTGCGCAGCCGCTTGGTCGAAGCGGTCGGCCT